>JBBPOB010000471.1:0-16300 GCA_038091275.1 Tylopilus subfusipes | reverse complement strand
ACTTATCTAGAGATAATATCAAGAGGTACTTTGTGTGAGAGTTAGTTACCAAATGTGATGGGGAGAAGTGTGGGAAAATTCGCTTAAGGTTCACTCAGTTCACACTCAATAAGGCTTAGTAATAAACCTCTTTATTGGGAAACTGGAGTGCTGATTGTGCTAGTGTGCATTAACAGTTACTAGATATTTTTAGATTTGATTTATCTAGGTTACAATTGCCTTTCTACTGGAGTGGCTATCCAGTAAGTGTAGCTTATATAATCAGGTAAGTGCCTGATTAGTAAGCCTCTTTAGTACTAGCTTTCTGCTTTAGTGCTAGGCCAAAAATGGGGAAGAGCGTACACAAGGTTGGACTAGTATAAGTGTTATTATCTAATCCTTAGTGAAGATCTAATCTCCGCTCTGGGGGGGATCATATCTTATCTTATCAGTGCATCAGCCCTCCTTTTATGCTACTTTACAGGAGGCTGTGTAGGCATGGAAATCACAGAGGCAATGCATGAGCTAATAATGCCATTCATTAATAATGGGAATGGTTCTCATGTCAACATTGACAGGTATAGCCTTAGTGGGCTATGCTGGGCAGTGCTCAGGGTCATCAATGCATAGCTCTGATGGGGCTATGTATAACCTTGAACTTGAGATCTAAACCTTAGATTTAATCTGACTCTTTTTGGGTCAAGACAAATCTGATCTTATTAAGGGTCCATGGGAATGATATGCACTTATTTGTCCAATGCTGTATCTAAGTGGCAATTATGTTAGCACTCTAAGTAAGGCAAGGGTCATGTGCTTTAGTGGCTATACAATCAGCTGACCTGAGAGCATGTGATCTGTGCCTACTATATAAAATTTGCTGGTCTAATTAGCAATCATAATACTAATGGTCATTCTAAAGTGATTCTCTTGTTTATAGAATATGTACATGACTCAGCACATTATGATTTTTGTGCAGGTCACCATCAAAGATCCAAACATCATGGATGTAGATGCCATAAAAGTAACACATCTTACTCCAGAATAAAAGAAATATTACATCAAAGAAAACCTTTGCTTTCAGTGCCGAAAATTAGCACATGAAAGTTGCAACTGTCCTAACTTCCCTGATAATAAACCTGCACTACACCCTCACCTCCACATGTATGAAAGGTCAAAGAAACATCACCCCAGATAGAGGAGGAAGAAGAGCAAGAAACTATGTGAAAAGTCAGGTTTACCTTCAACTCAGATTTTTGAAACAAGGTACCACTTCAATGCAGGTATCTAAAGAAATGAGTACCTGTCCTATATTAGTATCCACAGCTAAATCAATGAAACTCCTAATTCAAGTGCTAGTACCAAACAGAAACCTCAAAGCCATTGACACTTGAGCTCTTGTGGATAGCAGAGCAGACATCTCATGTATGAACATTCATATGAAAAAACAAACTTCCAACCACTTGCCTCAAACACCCTATCATTATAAGAAATGTAGACCACTTTTAAAACAAAGAAGGGGATATCAAGTTCACCACGACAGTATTTCTTGACATCAGAGGCATTGCCCTTAAACACACCTTTTATATTATGAACTGCAGAAAAGAAAACATAATTCTCAGACTTCTGTGACTGAAGGAAGTCAACCCCTCCATCAACTGGATCAAACAAACTATGACCATTGATGAGAGCAAAGATCAATCTAGAGAGTTATTTGCACTCCATGAAACTGACTACAATCAAAATGAAGAATGCCTAAGACCCACCCCAGACCAAATCTACATATGCCACACCGATACCCTCTGATGACTTCTGCATCAAGGCCATTGTCACATGAACCATTGAAAGAATCATTAAGCATGGATTGTGATTTCTCCCCATGGGAACCATGGCAAAGCTCACTATGGCAATAGAGCTAGCTGCGCTCACATATAAAAATATTCTGAAAGCCAAGACTTCAGATAAATTCAAGGAATTCACAAAAGTATTCATAGAACCAATGGCAGGCACACTTTCCCCCTCCCGATCCTATGACCATGAAATCAACACCAAAGAAACCTTTATCCCTAAAGTAGGAAAAATCTACCCTCTAAATCCTAAGGAACAAGAAGTAACAAACAAATTTGTTGATGAACAACTTGCCACTGGAAAAATCCACCCATCCAATTTCCCCCAAGCTGCACCCTTCTTCATCAACAAGAAGGACAGAAAGCTTTGATCCTGCCAAGACTACCGTTACCTAAACCAGCACATGATCCACAATACCTATCCCCTTCCCCTAATTTCCAACCTCATCGATAAGCTTAAAGGGCAATGACTATTCATCAAGTTTGATGTAAGATGGGAATACAATAACATCCAGATTAAAGATGGGCATTAATGAAAGGGTGCCTTCATCACCCACTACGGACTCTTTGAACCTATGATAATGTTTTTTGGGATGATGAATTTCCCAACAACCTTCCAAAGGTTCATGAACAACTTATTCAGAGATATGATTGCCAAAGGATGGCTGGTCATCTATATAGATGACCTTCTTATTGCATTTAAAGACCAGAGGACACATGATGAAAGAACCAAAAGGGTCCTTCAATGAATAGAAGAGCTTGACCTCCACCTTTGTCTTAAAAAATGCATGTTTGATATAAAAGAAGTGAAATACCTTGGAATGATAATCAAAGATGGATTGGTAGCAAATGGACCTGGTCAAACTTGCTGGCATTGCCGAATGGCCGACAGCAAAAACAGTAAAAGAAGTGTGGTCCTTCCTAGGATTTGCAAACTACTATCACTGCTTCATCATGGATTACTCCAACATCATTCAACTTCTCCTGAATTTGACAAAGAAAAGCATCAAATTTCTATGGTCTACAAAATGCCAGACTGCCTTTGATGATCTCCAAGCTGCATTTATGTCAAAACCAGTCCTTGCCATGCTGGACAAAACTAAACCATTTGTCATCACAACCAATGCATTCTTAGTTGCTTCTAGGGCAATTCTTCTTCAGGCTGACACTAATGGAGAATGGCACCCCTGTGCTTACCTTTCCCAGTCATTTGGTGACATGGAATGGAACTATAACATCTATGACTGCAAACTTCTAGCAATCATCCACACCCTAAAAACCTGATATCATTACCTCCAAGGCTCCTCCATCCTGTAACAGTCTTCACTAACCACAAGAACCTTACCTACTTCTGTGCAGCCCAGATACTAAGTCACTGCCAAGTCAGATGGCTACTTGACCTCAGCAACTTCAACCTAAAAATGGTCCACATTGCCAGCAAACTCCTCATAGGCCCAGATGCCCTTTTCTGATGATCAGATCTTTTTCCCAAAGAAGAAACCTCAGATAACCAGGCAGTAACCCTTCTACCACCCTCCCTATTTGTTAACCTCATTGACACTTCATTGACAGATTAAATCACATCTGCATCCAAATCAGACCCTCTGGTACTCCAGTCCCTCTAGTCCATCGACAACAATGTTCCCCTTGCCTTCCATCAACACCTATCTACACTAGTATGTCTGTCCTAGCCAGACATGCATCAACACCATGGGAACAAAATCATTGCACTGTGGGAATTTACATCCCTACACCAGTATCCATAACAAGGAGCTCTTTGAAGCGCTATTTGAGCTATTCAAGATGGAACATTTTCAATCCTGTAACAACCTAAAGACTGGCTTAAGCATGTGCAACATCATAATATGGTATTCAGTGATTGGTGGAGTGAGTGCCAGCCTTTCACCACCAACAGTACCATAGCATTGCTAAATGGCACATATAGGCCATAATCCACATAATCAGAGAGTCCATGTGAATTCCAAACTTCTTGGATGTGCCAGTGAAGTTCAAGGACATGAGCAAAGACAAGACTGGCCTATCAGTATTGCCTGCTTTCATGGCAGAGTACAAATGCCATCAGATAGCCCTTGAAACCCCCATTTCATTGGAGGCATGTGCACTTATGGATGAGCATACTTTTCAAACTAGACCACACAGCATACATCAAGCACCTGATGGAGTCAAATCCATCCATTATCGAATATTTCACATCTGAGGAGGAAGAGGAGAAGAGAGTGTACAAGCTTCAGCTGAGGACATACTGGGAGGACATCATTCAGCATGTCAAGGTGGAATGGGATGTGGGGATGAAAACAAACAGGCCAGTAGCCACAGTCCAAGTGGAGATCATTAGAAGAAGCATGCTAGCAAAGCTCAAGACCTTGAGCATGGAGCTCATGGGTAGGATTCAACCAAGGGGCAGTAGGATGTTGGACCTCTATCTGACTTCAAACAAGATGTTTCTGCATGTATTGAGTGAGCAGTTGAAGGGTGTGTTCACTGTGACAGAGGTGGGTGTGCTAGCATTAATCCAATGAATTAGTTTAGAATCCTCTTGATAGGAGGATTTTAGGCATATATATTTTGTGTTGAAAAAGAAGTCAATCTTACTTCACTATTGATGAATATGGCCTATAAGGTCAAAAGTAAGTTTGCTCTCTTCTACCACCATATTCACAACAGAGGATCTCAACATTTCCCATTACAGGGTATCCAAAAGGAAAGGGAATCAACAAGAAAAACAAAAGACAGGCATTTGTCATCCATTAAGATTTTCAATTTTCAATTTCCTCCCAGCAAGACAGGATTCAATAGTTCAGTTCAGAGTATAGAAACATGTTTAGACACAGCAGAGGTCCCATCCTATGTGCTGCTGAAAAGTTGAAGTTGGAGTCATCAAAAAAATAAAAAGATAGAAGGCAAAGGCAGAGGTGATCTATGTCAAAGAGTTCCTTTGTCAGTGAACCAAAATCAAAAAATGGTCTCAGTCCAGTTCTAACCAGTCTGTGAGCAAACTGCAAGAAAAAAGCTTTTCATAGGTCACAAGCCAACAAAAAAGCATCAAGTAGTAACATCATAAAGTGCTCCTTCAGATGTTGAAGGAGGGCCCATCAGAGATGTATAGCTGAATGATGCTGTTAGCCTTCTCATGTTCCCCCCATGCTCTCACATTGGTTGCAGCAACAAGAATTCATAGAATGGGCTTTACATCACTTTCTGAGACTACACCAAAAACTTTTTCACTCTGAAGTTTTCCTGAGATTTGAACCTTTCAGATTTCGTGATTATTTATAATTGTTTTGTTTCCTGAGGTTTTCTCTTCTCTTCTACATGTAGTGTCTAAGGGTCATCATGTGGTGCAGATCTGCCATGTAACTTCTGAATGAACTCCAGCTTCATATGAGTTTTCTGAAAAGAACTAGTATCACTAACCAATGTGCAATCTACAATTGCTATTTAGCTTGCACCGATCCTACTCATAACCTCATATTCTGGCAAGGGGCAGTGGTTGCCTGGTACTACAACAATTAGCTAGGGTTGAAAGCCATGTTCCCCTTGCCCACTGCCTAAGTTGGGCAAAAGTGATCCAGATGCTTGTAATTAAACTGAACATGCACCAAAAACTTACCTTCATTCATCCATGTTCACTGCATGTTCAGCACCAACATGAGTCCCAGAGTCAACCCTGCCTTGTCTACAAAACATGGGTAGTATGTCTTCTATTTTTGCCTGATACATTATAACTCTGCAATGTCCATTACATTTGTGCTGCTTGCATCATCTTCATTATGTGTCTGACCCATCACACCATTTCCATGCAGTCAAATATGTGCTGCTTATCCCTTTGGTATATCATCCAGATGTTCCTTCTTCCTGCTTATTGTCAACTTCCTTGACTTCTCCTCATGAGCTGTCCAACTCTTCCACTCCATCCATTCACTAAGTGACCAGTTGAGCATTGAGATCCTCTTGTTTCTCACAAGTCAGTGCTCCTGTTCACTGACATCCCAGACAAAGATTTTCTGGAGATTTTACAATGGCTTGCTCATAAGAGAACCCTTTTCATTCTGCTCCTCCATGCTTGTTAAGCTGGAAGAGGACACCCATATCATATTCCCAGTGAAGTACACTCTATGTATGACCATCCTCAAGCATGCCAGTTTGTCTATCACTTGATTGACTTCAACTTCATGTGATCTATGTGGATCCACCTCATTCTCCTTTCTGCACAAGCTCTCTGATGTGCTTAACAGGCCATCACCTGAATGCTGTTATCTCCTCATTTCTGTTGTCCAGCCATTCACTGCAGAGGAAGAGGTCTTTCAGCAGCTCATTGTGCCTGTCATTATAATCCATGAGAGTATGGAGTAGGTACAAAGGTGAAAGGTGACCATTTGCCTTGGTAGGCTGTCTATTCATGTCTCGATCACATGGAGCTTCTTTCTGAGTCATTGTTATCTCGTGTATATGGCTGTAGTATGAATTGAATTTTCCATTCCTCCTTTTTTCATGCATACAGGCAACTGTGTCACATGACTCATTCTCAGAAGAGAGTCATTTGTTTCTAGGGATGCTTTTGTGCTGGTGTATTCCACAGATCCCATGTATGGCTTTTGTTTCCTTGTGCATGCACTAGAATACATCCAATCCATGACTTGGGTCCTCAAATTCAAATCCCTTTGACATCCCTGTTTGCCTTTGATGTGAAGTGTTCAACTGTCCTGTTGACTTCCAAATGGTCTACCTTATCCAAATGTGCTTCATTTTCTTCATCTTCATTCCTAGTAGCTGGGAGCAAGCACCTGACACAGCATGGTTGCTTAAGGTCCTTGACAGGTTGAAGGACTTTCTGAATGCACAGAAAAATGTTTCTTGAGGAAATCTGATTAGTCACATGCTATTCCAGAGAAATCCAGTGTGATATCCATCATATATCATGTATTGATTGTGCCCTTCACATTTCATGGTTGATGTTTTTCCAACTTCAGCCAAGAAATACTGTGCATGTCCCATAACAGATGTCTCCAGACTGTTCTGCTTTGTGAGTGGATTGTTATGATGTGCACAAGGTGTAGCTACATGTAGCCTACTACATTTGTCTTCCACATGATGAGTTGGATATGCTCTGAATCTAAGTTTGAACATGAAGTGTAGGGGCCACAACCAACAATACCTGGCATTATGTCTTCACTTCCACCCTTGCTCACTTTGCAGCTGGCTATTGAGATCCATGGATCATCCCTGACGAGCAATTCACATCAGTCTTGCAACTTATATGGAATTCTGTTTATAAAGACATTGAGCATGCCATTCTTGTGGGTGGACCAGTTTACCATATGGTATGTTCTTTTTGTCTTTGCCACAGATGTGTGTTCTGATCTAATGCTTCAAACCCAAATAGGGGAAGTAAGGTCTCAATAACTGGCTGGCTGGCTTTGCTTCCACTGCCATCATGGTGGTCTTCACCTTTCTTGGTAGTGACCCTGATTTTACCGAATCCAATGTATGCATTTTGTTTTTCAACACATTGAAGAATCACTGGTTCCCATTCAGTGAGAATGAAGGTTCCAATATAAAGGTAAGTATCAATAACTCATTTGACATTGTGTGTCCCAACTAACATTGAATATACTGTAATATCCACAGACCTGGTCTATGGGCTCCCTTTCTCCTTTAGATGTTCACCTATCATTTCAATTTTATCCAGTGGAACATGGAGATCAACTCAGATGAAGTAAGCACTGCTGGCCCTCAAACTGCACTTGCTCTGTCTTGTGCTGCAGTAAGTATTGTTTGTTGTTCTCTATTTATCATGATGACATATTAATAAACCATCTTCCTAGGTCTGTTGTGCCCTCACACTGGTCGCAAATAGTAACATTACCTTCAAAGTGGCAGAAGTTGGTGATAATTGACTCTTGACCATTCCAAAAGGAGGTCAATTCAAATTCAATGAGAGTATTTGGGGCACTGTGACTTGCCACTTCCTCAAACCCATTATTAACCTTTTGGATGACCACTTTGCACTTATTGTTGATACCACCCAAGTGTATGTCAAGAAAGGGAAATCAGCAACTTCTTCCTTTGATTCTGATGATGAGAAAGAATTCAAGATCTTATTTACCTTCCATTAATGATACATGTTGATGCATTGTCAAAGTCCAACATCAAATAGATCAGACCTAATCCTGCACTATCAACAGTCCTACACTTCCTGGGTCATGCATACTGGTCATTCATTCCTCTTCTGTCACTGGACATATCAACTGCTTTGTCTACATATCTGTTTTTTTGTGCTTTACTCCCTACCCTACTTGAATTTCCATTACTTTTTGCCAACTAATGTGAGTTTTGTAACTGCCACTTTCAACAATGCTATCTTCATTAAGTTGTGTAAGTTCATAAGTACCTGGGCTTGTGCTTTTCCGACTAGCTTTTTAGCTTTTCTGTTTTAAAGCTTTAATGGTTGAGCCTGACATGATCTGATGCAACATAACTTATGTACCATAAGAAAGTTTAAGTTTGTAGCAAGCCTGAATTAGATCCTTGTAAATTTACTGATGTCAAGTGAGGGTTGTTAACAAGGTGGAGCACAAGCATGTGACGGCGAGATTTTATCAGCACCATGAAACAGGAGTCAAATACATACCAGAAAAGCCCCCAGTACCACCTGAACCACCTAATGGACCTGCCAGTACATATATAAAGCCAAGACATGTCAAGAAGTGTTGATTGAGGGGGGAAAGATGGAGCTCATTCAAAGTACACAATTGATCAATGACAAGGGCTGATAAAAATTATCAGTGCACCTCAGCAGAAATCGATGACATACCTAAGACACCCCCAGATCCACCACCACTACCAGATGAACCTGCATTGCAACCAAATGTAACCCTAAGTGTTGAGCTCAAGGAGGAGAGGACTTGGAGGTCAGCTCCAAACTTTGGTGAGACACTTACTGGTGACCAAACAGACACATCAGGAGTATCCAGGCACGTTGAGGACATTAGAAATAGGCCAAAGAAGCTGTGAAAAGCATCAGAACATCCACACAAATGCTCTGAGACAAGGAGCAGGGGAACTCATCAGAGAGGGCTTCAATTGAGCTCACCAAGCTGGGACACAAAGCAGTCGTGCAAGAGGGTCTATGAAGGTCCTACATGTGTCAGAAACAAACATGTTGACAGAATGAATGCACCACAAATCAGGATATCAGGCCAGGAGGCCATATGGGTCCACAGGAGGTGTCAAGAGTTGTTGAGGGTGATTCATACCAATAAAATATTGTCGAAGGTGGCAAACATGATGGGATAGATCCCTGGAGTGACGGGAATGAGTGCAACGTTGAAATGAACATGCAGAGGCGAGATAGAGGCCCAGGGAAAGACTCAAATCTAACATGATATGGGAGGGGCCTATGTGTGGCCAGCAGTATGGAACATAGAAAAAAGAGTGTGCAGAAACAGTTGAGGATGAGGAGCTTGATAAGTTTGGCTCTCTCAGGAGGCATATTGTACAAGATGGATACTGTATATATAATACAACAGAATGGTTGATAAAAAGGTACTAGTAGGTGATGATTGAAACCCAAAGGGACATGTCCGAACCTGGTAGGGGCAATTGATGATGCATGTGGACATGATGACAATCAGATGTCAGTCAAGACAATAGATCAACAGGTTCAACAGATCCTGCCATCAATAGGGAATTCAACTTTCTCATCTGTCAAATATGTTGTGAGGTCATGCAGAATGATGAAACTCAATCCCACTTACAAAACAAGCACCCAGAGCTTCTGGTGGTATTCAAGCACACCTTGTTCCTGGACACCCTTTAGGAGCTCAGTCTGGATCCTGCTGCAGAGCTTCCAAAGAACATATCTGGTCCCAGAGGCCCCCCTTCCTGTCATCCACAATGCCTATCTATGCCTGCCCTCATCTCCATTTTGGCCAACAAGCAATTTTGTGCAGAGTCACCACCACAAGTGTCACAAAGGCACCTCTTTACCCTCATTGGGATGGCGGACCTGCAGAGTGTAGCAGCTGAAAGTGAAAGGGAAGCACTGTATTTTTTGGGAGATCACAGCAGAGGATGATACTCACCCTTCGAGTTCTCAAGCACTCATGCAGCAGCTGAAGCGTGAATTGACAGACAAACTAGAAGCCATCCTAAGCATGTATGCATCCGCCTTTAGACCCATGTCTTTTCAGTCTGATCCCCTTTTTTCCAAAATGAAAACAAGAGGGATCTCTAACATTCTGTTCCACAAACACCAGTTGGCAACCATCCTGAAACAATATGCCATTCCCCTTGTTTGCCTCCTCACCATGTTGCTTCGCATAAAAGAGGTATGGAGAACATCATTGTCATCCAACACACACAGTTTAGTAGAAGAGGAAGGGGGGGACACTATGTATGATGAGAACAGTGATTGCCAACTCACCCATGTTAACAGTACATTGGTTTCCTTGAATCAAGGAAACAATGAGGAAGATGTCCTCCACCTCATCATACCACAGATCTACCAAGGGTTTCTATGGATATGGACGATGTCATGGAAAAAAAAAGGTGTCTTGATTATTGACCCCACTGAGGCCTGTCTTGCACTACTGATGTTGAATGAAGATGGTTCTTTCAAACAACCTGTTCACATTACCTCCTTCATATCCAAATTTGAATACTGTATGCGCCTTACCTTCTTGCATGACATCAGTGCCTGGGTGGGGAATGACTGCATTGATGAAAGCTCCACCTACAATGGCCTTCAGCCTTGGTTTACAGAGAAGATGTACTCCACCTTTGCATGTCTGCATTCCCTTCAGCACATGGCCTCCTCCATGGCCTATGATACCATGGCACTCCCTCACATCTGGTGGATGGATGCTGCAACAGGGCAGACCATAGCCTACAAAGGCCATCAGATTGAGTTCTCAGATCTATGCAAGATTTTTTTGGACACTGAGAAAGCCTTGATTGTGACCTGGGACTTTAGAGTGCTCAGAGGACTCTCCCTGAGGGTAGATTACATGGACATCCACATAGTGGACAATCTCACCAATAAGAAAGTTGGATACTCCTTTCTCTTAGACTTTTGAAATGGATGCTTTGAAGACATCACTCATCTGGTTGATGCCATGGTCAAAGGTCAAGGGGGATTTGCTGATTTTCTTTGACATGATGATGAGGGATGTCTGCTCTGGAATCAGGCAGCCCTGTGTTGATGACTCAAGGACTATGTGGACCTCCAATGCATGCTCCTGCTAAGAGCAGATATGCTTAGCAGATCTCCCAGCTGGGGTACAGAACTCACTGCCATGCTGTTGCACAACACTGAAACTCGCTCAACATGCAACCTGGTGGTTCTTGGTTGCCATCTCTCCCTACTGTGGTGTCAGTACAACAAGACATCAGCTGTCATTGGTTGGGAGAAACTGATTCCTCATGGTTTGGACACCATGACCAGCAATGTCCTGATACAAGACCTTGGCAAATACGACCCAGAACTTCTTGGATGTCATATTGGGTACACACGGGATCTTCAGCAGTCAAAGGCATCTTAGTTCACTGGTCATTTGGAGACTTCAGAAATGCATTACAATAATGACAGGCATTGAACTTACCCATGCAACAAGGGCCTTTGCAAAATCTACTTTGAATGTCCTCCTGTTCTTTGCAGGAATGCAGTTTAAGCTCTGACAAACAAACCTGAGAGCACAAGAATTATTGTGAAGCAATGCTTCATGCAGTTGTTCCAGTATGTTGTGACCATGGCACTGTCGTCGGGTTGTGGTACCCATGCAGTCTTCTGTGCATGAATGGCAAAGACCTGCACAACTTCTTTTCTTGACATTGAAAGTTGTTCAGCAATGGTGGGATTAACCACCTCAAAATCAACATGGAATGCCTGCAGGGGTCAGGCCGGCGAGATGGTGAGCTGCAGGAAGGTCACAAACAACTAATGCCACAGCACTACGAGTCAGCCGTCCAGTGGGGCAGTTAGTTGTTCACAAAAAGCGAATATCATGGTCCCACACATCTACCATGTCATCGATGAGAGGTTGCATGTAGTGATTGAAGTTGTTGAGGGAAGGTTGTTTGGGCCCTGGAATGACACTAGCAAGGTACATATTTTCGGGTTTGTATTGATGCTCGAGTGGGAGGTTGAGGCAGGCCATTGAGATGATTCCTGAGGATGCACTTGGCCCTCATAGATTCATTCCTTCCGGGTTGAAGAAGTCAACATGAAGTGCAAATGCATACTGTCCTTCTTCTCCCCAGTCAACAAAGAGCTTCGTCTGGTCTGGCCCTCGAAACTCTCTAAGGAATTGCGCCTCGAAGGGATTCTTGACAAGGCAGGGTGATGTTGACAAGGACGCGCAAAGGTCGTCACATGCAGAATCCATCAACACCTCAATATCAGCACGGGATAGAAGGTTTGCAAGATAGTCCTTGAAATCATGATATACAAATGTTTTCTTCAGCCATTCTTTCCCATCAGCGCCAGTCTCGAGTAAGGTATTGGTGCACTGGGTTTCCAGTGTAGGAGAGTTCAAACAGCAAGAAGGGTAGACAGGGATACTGGTGCCAGATGAATGAGTTGGAGGATAGATGGCATAACATTCACAGACTGTGTGGACGACCGTTTTTGCATTGAGTCGGAATTTGGACAGTGCACCGGCAATGGTCACTGGGATCTGCTTCATCACATTTTCGTGAGTAGTGCTGAGCATTCCATCAGGTTTCTTGAAGGCTATATAAGCAGGAGCAAGAGAGCATTCATGATAAAGGTGACACCATCATTGCCAACACCCAAGACAATGCTGCACACTACACCAAGTACTAGGGCCACTTGTGCAACCACATCCATGCGTTCAATGGGTGGCTGGTATTCTTTTCCTGTGTAGTTTCATTAATGTAGTAGCTAACTTGAGTTCATTGTCACATACTGGTGTCGATGTTCACAGGCCCATGCAAGGCTAACGAGGCTTCACACAAAGCTCCAAATTGTTTAGCAGAACCTCCAAACTTTTTTCTTTGAGCTGATGGAGTCTATATTCCATGTGACCTCTCTCAAGGCCTGCTGCAATGTCAGGACCTCTTGCTGCATCTGGTTGACATGATGGCCAGGCAGTTCAAGGAGAAGGTGATTGACACAATGAATCCATGCTTTGATATTGCTCAGAAGCTGGTGTTCCACTCTCTCCACTCAAGTCCAACCTGCTGGACACTCACACTTCTCGGACACGCTTCAGCATCTTATAACTTGCTATGAGGATCAGCAACCTGCTGCCACCCTTGGCTCTGCCACACCTTCAAGGTTGCAACATCTCGCCTTGCTCTGCTTGCATGAAACATGCCTTTACAAGGTAGACTTTCCGTCAAGTAAGTATCTATTCCTGGTTTTGTTGCTGGTTTTGTAGCTTATTCATCCATTCACTCCTTTCAGAGAATATAGCCCATTTTTGCCAGTTGTTCTTCAAAAACCACGGGCTAAGATGCCAGTTCTTCTCTCCTGTGCCTCACAGAGTGTATGTTGAGACTACAAGTCCTCTTGAAATCCAGAATGCATGCCCCCCCTCCCATACTTTGACTATTCAGGGTATATCCCTCATACCCAATGAAGATCATCCATCAAACCTAGCTCTATGTCCATCCTTCCATCCTTGATCGTGGGTTCACATACTGCAGGGCCTTTATAAGGACGACATTGCATACCTTCTTTCCTATGAGGGCGATTCTTGCAAGCTCTTGATTCCACCCTCAAAGCCATCCATATGACAAACCTGATGGCCAGGAACAGAAGCCTCAGTATCCCTCCCTCTTCAATGAGATGGAAGCAAGAAATGCAAGATGTTGAGTTCTAATGTTCGATAAGAACACAGGGATCGTGTGATGTGACAGGGAAGAATATCACTGTGGTCTTTTGAAATGTACCTACTCCATGTTGTCCATTGAAACTGTCAAAGTCCCCCATCCCAACCGCCTTTCTCTCCTTGTTAAATCACAAATTGATACCATACTGGTCAAGCACAGTTATCTGAGTTTCTCCATTTCATTTTGGAAACCAGAAGATTTGATACACCAAATGGATGGTCCTCTGGTTGAGCAGAGGGCTTCCATAGTCTTGATTGACCATGACTGAGGGGAGGTGATGCTACAACCTTGTGATCCCAATCTCCCGGTTTGTACTGTGCCAATTGCCAGTGTCAAGCATGTTTTCAGGCAAGGGGACACCATTAGGATTCTAGTGGGGGTGCATTGAGGATTCATTGGTACGATCCTTACTTCTTCTGAGGATCAACAGACTATTCTTTTAGAAGACAAGGATATAGTAAGTACTTTCCAGAATCCATGGGGGTGCAAATGTTGACAACATGTTTTATTAGATTGATGTTCCTTGGGCGTTCCTAGAATCACATTTGACTACTCATATCTGGACCCTAACACCCCACCATTCAGGTCTTGAGGCCAATGCATCCCACTCTCCTCAGCCAACCTTTCATAGCATCATGCAGGGAGATCTCGTGAATGTCCAGCATGGGACTTACAAAGACTTGGTGGGATATGTGGATAGCATCGAAGCCAATGGGTGGCTATGGATGAAATGTATGTCCAAGCCGTTCATATTGGTTCATGAGGACAAGGTGCAGAGCACACAACCAAAAAACAACATGTCGTTCTTGAAAGAAAAAGGGTACAATGTGAGTGTAGGTGATACGTTGCAAATTTTGCGAGGAATACATTACAGCATAATCAGTGTCATGAAATTGTTTGACTTCCCCAAGGCAGAGGTTGAGCTGGTCTCCAAAATCAACGACAGTCTAGTAAGTACCTCCATATCATTTCTTCCAAGTTCCCTCCTTGATATCCTGCTGCAGCTGAAAGTTCCAGTCCAGTTTTGTTGTAAAATTTCAGAGTATGCTGAGCCTCTTGACTTCCGTACCCTCATCAGACGTGATGTATGGACTATAGGAGGGCACAAGAAAGGTCTTCGAGTCACCCTTTGTGTGGTCCATAGGTCCTTTTGTTACGTATCCTTTTATGGCTGTGATAGCCACAAAGTCCAAAACACTGATGTTGCAATAGTGTGTGTGTTTTTTTTTCTTTTTTTTTGGATGTATCACATCATTCCTGACTTCCTGTGGAACAGGAAAGGCATGCGGTTGGATGGAGTCCATCTTGAAGGTCCTTAGCTTGAGGAGTTCAAGAACATGGTAAAGCAATCTTTTGTTCCAGAACCGCCAAGAGTCAGGACACCCACGCCTGGCCTGGATGAGATATCTGGGGAAACACCCAATGATGCTTCCACTTGGACAATCAGTCCAAATGATTTACAGCAGACATTGCCTGTCATTGACAAAGGTACAAGTTTGCTGGGTTTGCTACAATCACTACTCACCAATCTGGCTAGGTGTAGTTGAATGGCTTTTCGATGATTAGTTCTGTGACTTCACCCATTACAGAATCTGCTTCAATGTTGGAGCCGGCTACAGGGGAGGTGCCTATGTCAAATGCATTGTGTGCACCACCAAGGATTGGTTCGGGACCGAGAAATGTCCAGTTCCTGCCAGTCATGTGTCGCTGACTGTTACCAGCAACCACACGGGATCCAAGGTCGAGGATCACCATGTACCCACCTGCTTCCTTACTCCTGTGAGTCCCACCAAAAAGGATTAGGTAGTCCTTGTCCTGAAAGGCAGCTGAGTGGGCCAGTTCTGCAAGATGATCTGGTGGGTGAGGAATGAAAGGAAAGCAGTGATTACTCTGATCCCCCAGAAGGGGTGTCCATCTCACAATGAAGCAATGGTATTTGAAGCTCTGGATATCTGCTTGGTTGTTCCCATATAGGATACCACAATTGTTAAACAAAAGTGTCATCCTCAGTAAGTGGTGTCGTTAGTCAGGAAAAGATGAATGGATGCTAGGGGACTCTTCTATCTTCCCTCCAGGCCCAATCTAACTATAAGCTGGTGATGGACAACACACCTACCAGATCAAACAATAGTGTTGCTAGTGAGTGAGTAAGAAACTTAGCTAATTGGCTCCCTGGTCATTCTTCCAATCTCAAATAATCTATTCAGAGAATAGGATTGGCTTCTTCCTAGCTTGTGGTGTTGAGGGTGCTAATATCTATTAGCAAATGGTGTACATATGTGGCTGATCACACTATGACTGGCAAGGGTCTAAGCTTTCATGTCCTTTCCTGCTTGAAGCATGGGAGCTATGGCTGTGTGGGAAGTCTTAGTAATAAGGTTACCAGGTGTAGTAATTTCTGAGATAGTCAGTTCCTAATGCCTGGTAGTTGTTGAGTTATAGTAAGCCTAACAAGACTTATCTAGAGATAATATCAAGAGGCACTTTGTGTGAGAGTTAGTTATCAAATGTGGAGGGGAGAAGTGTGGGAAAGTTCGCTTAAGGTTCACTCAGTTCACACTCAATAGGGCTTAGTAATAAACCTCTTTATTGGGAAACTG
>JBBPOB010000470.1:0-16302 GCA_038091275.1 Tylopilus subfusipes | reverse complement strand
CCGTCCTGGCCCGACAATGGCACTTCATGTTGAGGATTCGATTGACCTTGAGGCCCGTCCGAGCCCGCATCCTGGGTCTGAAGACGACAAGAGTGTTCATAGGACTGTCAAGGATTGAAACCAACGACGAGTACTTACGTTCTGGGTTCAAATCGAACAAGGATTTTACGTGCGCGCGGAAACAAAGACTGATAAATAAATGTTGTCCTTGGCCAGAGGAATCTGGTACATACTTTGATAGAGAGGTAGGACTGCGGGAGAATACCACTGAGATTCCAGATGTTGACTCTTCCCCAGTCACCAGTTGCGAGCTGACTACCATCAGGCGACAAGGCAATCGACCATATTCGCTCAGTGTCCTCGACAATGCCAATTTGAGTGAGAGTCGAAGTATCCCAAAACGAGACGAAGTGGCCAGCGCAGGAAGCAATGAACGTGTTGTTTGCAGAGATTGCGATAGACATACGATCAGTGGCACCCTCATGGATTTGCCATTCGGCCAGTTGGGATCCAGTGGTTGAATCAAATGACTTGATCTTGCTGCCAGTGGATGTGGCGAAGAGTTGTTGGCCATCCAGAGTCCAGGCAATAGCAGTCTTTGAACTGTAGTCGCCAGCCACTGTATTCTCGATGGAGATGAGCTGGTCACCGTTGCGAGTATCGAAGATCCGAATCAACGAGTCATCCTGGCAGGCAGTGGCGAGGCGTGTGCCATCTGGCGAGAACTTGATATCGTTGACGTTCCTGCGATGTTCGAGTGGGCCAACCAGTCTCTTCCTGGTCTTAATACTCCAGATGTCCGCTTTCCTGCGAGTCCCGGTGGCAAACGTGGTCGAGTCAGGCGCAACGTCGACCGCATACACTCTCTCTCCGCCCTCCACCTCGGCGACCTTTTTGCGAACTTCTGCGTCCCAAACCCTCGCTCCCTCCAGGGTCCCACAAACAACCCACTTTCGATCCCTTGACACAGAAATAGCGATCACATACATTCCTGTTTGCTCCCCCACCTCTCGACCGTCTGCAACTCGCCAGCGTCGAACCCCATCATCCGTCCCGCTGAAAACATGTACTCCGTCAAGGTGGAATGTGACCACCCGTGCTGAAAAGAAGCCGGCTTCAAGAACCAATTTTGCACCACGGTCTGACTGAATCGTCAGCGTCTGAATCATGTATCACTTCCAAGAACTGCCACCCACCGGGCTTCGTCGACGACATGGTTTGCGTTCGTAGGTTTCGACTTGGAGGTTTCAAGGAATGGGGGTGTGTTGGTCTACTCGTGGTATGCAGTAGCGCTCCCTCAAACGAGTGTCTGCTAATTCGGTTCGTTTCACACAAAGCGCCTCATATCCTGGGCGCTCATGCTTACTCAGATCCCAGTTATGTCCTCGTTGTGATATTCATGATCAATGAACCCTATCACGACCTGCCGAGTTCATTGAAGGCGGTCTCACCGGAGAACTTGCTGCTCATTGTATGCATATCAGTCGTTGTGGTGACTGACTACGTAGGACCGTACAGCTTGTCAATGAAAGAGACATTCTTTCAACAAAAAACAGTTTGGTCATTGGGAGTGAATTTCTGACGCGACCAGGCGCTTGCCATTCAAAGCCACAGCCGACTGTGTTTCAATTCTCGTGCTCTATAACAACTACGCGATGCAAGACAGGATGCTCATTGACGAAGATCAAGAAGACGTCATCCAACGGGCTGTTGGCAGCCCTGCCTCGTACGGATTGATAACACCCAGGGCCTCAGGCGCCTCTCCTCTCAAACATCTGCGAACCTCCACACAAGACAAATGGTACGTATGCACTCGCGTCACTACCCAGGTCGTTTTACCTTTTTTTACCTTGCGCCTCCCAGTTCAGTCGTTGCCGTCAGTCGATGTCTCTCCTTCTCCTTCGCCCTGTGTCCATTTCCCTTTATTCGACTCACAAGTATGGGCTTGGCCCACCATGTCCTAACCCGACCCAGCTGCTGACACCAACGGACAATGGTGAGTATACATCTCCACTTCGACCACCAGACACAAGCTAACCGATACCCAGGCTACCTCGTGTTCATTCATGTCAGTACCATGTCGTTCCATGATCCAAGGGCTTTGACGCAGTTGCGTTACAGCCTCACTGGCATGAGCGGAACGACCCTTGACGTTGGTTCGTCTGCCTTCGTCTCCACCACTGTTACCTCCTCATCCGGTTCATCCCCTTTTCCGGTTCATCCATCCCCGCAACCTCTCCCTCCGGCACGCCTACAGCATCGACTCCGTCAGGTACTTCCACCCCTGTGTTGGCACCATCACACCGACCAGTTTGCCCTCCTGTATGTACTGCCCCAACTCTGACCACGCCCGCCGGCCCGTCCGCGTTCATAACCCCAACCACGATCACGACTTCCAAGACGTACGTCTGCTTTCGCTAGCCCTGCCAACAGCGGCGTAGGATTCTCGAACAAGGAGGGCATGTCCTCGCGCGCGTAGATTGCATTCAAGAACGAGGCACAGCTGACGACGCTTGGCCGGGCGTATGATGGGCATGCATTTAGGGACAAGGCAGGAGGGTTCACATTTCTCCATCGTCTCATTGTCTCATCGCGAAACAGACTACACCTGTGCCGGTCTCGAGCGGGAGACATGAGCCACGAAAACGACCTCCGAAGGAACCACATGGTAGTCTGCCGAATACAGAAAACGTGAGTAGTAGTAGACGGGTTGGTGTACCGTGCATCATTTTCTGTCCTGATTCGGGTCCGCAACCTCCGGGCTGAACATGTCAAGGTTATGGGTCCTGCTGGGCACTACATCGCTACATTCTACTTACCCTACCCATCCACTATCATGGAAAGTAGGAGCACGTGCGGCGATATCGAGCGCCGTGTACGCACTACCGTCGTTGGCGTTCCAAGCACCTAGAGAGGGACAAGAGCGCATCACCTGAGCTGAGACGCTCTGCTCTGCGGGGTGGGTTAGAGCGAGTGTCGTACTGTACGCTTACATGCTGGGGTAGACGGGAACTATGGAACGAAAGGGACATAGATGCGAGGAGGTTTGTTTTCTCCACTCGTGTGCAGATGCGATACCGTCCAGGCTCGCGATTGCCTGCCATGTGTCGCTGACAGAATGCACATAGTCTCCAGTACACGAGTGAGCTAATACAATCGGTGTATAGTATGCAACGGACATTGAGAGTGATGCAGGTAAATGTCCCCAGGAAAGACGCAGAGTATTCCATCAGAACGACGGGTCGAGAACGATAGCAAGTGCCTATAGTATGTCTCGAAATCATCATCTGCTAATCGACATGGCTCATTTAATGTGGCATTTCACCACTATGGCCTGTGCGACCACAACAAAGCCATGAAGGTATCGAGACCCAAAAATGAACAATGTAGGATGACCGTGCTCCATGTCCTCGCTACAAGGATCAACGTCAGCCTCAACTTCCGAGTGCACGGAGTGGACCCTCACCTCAAGTTGCACACCCGAGGACTCTGGCTTCATGTCGTCGGGAGCGTTGCTCGGACCTGCTTCTGGTTTCGGGTCTCCGGGAGCATTGGCAGGACCAGCTTCCGGGTGCGAAGTGGTCTTGGCCTGTTTGCCCGACGTAGGGGGTTTTTCTGTCCCTTCCTCCTGCGAAGAACAATCAATCAATGTTCCGAACGAGCGCAGATAGTACCATCACCTCGTTGTCACGTTGTGCTCCCGAGGACTGCGGCTTTGCGTCGTTGGGAGCATTTGCAGGACTAACCTCTGAGTTTGAAGTGGCCTTGGACCGTTTGCCCGACCAACGAGGTTTTTTGGTCTCTTCTTCCTGTGATGAACGAATAAATCAATGTACCAAACGGATAGACATATGTACGCACTTCGTCATCGTCGATCCACATTTCAGCCCGCTGAGCCAAGAGGTCAGATATCCGTACTACAGAAGCGGACGAACGGGACTCACTCTTCTCCGCTTACCGAAAGCTATCGTCGAATATTTCTTGCTCGAAGGTAGCACTTCCGCTTGAGGTGCACCAGTCTGAGGTGACTCCCCCTGGGGTCGTTGACGAGCCGTCCGATTGGGACTGCTCCGTTGTAGTATTGTTTTGAACCACCTCCCGACGGTTCGGCGTTGATCTACCCTGGATGACTCGGCGTTGTCAGGGGCTGTCTTCGGCTTAGGCGTCTCGACAGACAATATCACTGGTGAGTCGGAAGGAGGGTTGGATTTGACCTGAGATGAGGTGGGCCGTAGCGCATCGGGCTCGAGAGGATTTTCACCAGACACAGGAGAGGGTGGCTACCATGCGTCATTAACACAAGGCAGAGAAGGCCGTCTTGCTACATACCTCATCGTAGTCGAATAACGGGGCTGACGTGCTCGGTGGCAACTCGGTCTGTTACGACTGTCAGTGCCGTGTGTCCGGAGAGGAACTGTACTCATTCTAACATCGAGCAATATGTCATCGTTGTCCTGTCGGCTATGAGCCTCCTGCCCCGGAAGGCTGGAACGTGATTCATCGGGCCGTTCATCGACTGATTCCTATATTAACTGGAATTAGCTCGCCCCTTCAGCTACAGGGCGATGCGGCTACCTTGGGAGACTTTTGTTTTCCGTCCTGGCCCGGCGATGGCACTTCGTGTTGAGGATCTGATTGTCCTTGAGGCCGGTCCGAACTCGCATTCTGGGTTTGAAGACGACAAGAGTGTTCTCAGGACTGTCAATGACTGAAACCAATTACAACTTACGTTCTGGGGTCAAATCAAACAATAATTATAAGCGCGCACGCAAACAAGGATTGATGAATAAAAGATATTCTCGACCTGAAGAATGTGGTACGTACGTTGAAAGGGAGGTAGGATTCCGGAAGGATACCGCTGAGATCCCAGATCTTGACTCCTCCCGAGTCACCAGATCCAGTTGCAAGCTGACTACCGTCGGGCGACAAGGCAATCGACCATATTTTCTCAGTGTCCTCGACAATGCCAATTTGAGTGTGAGTTGAAGTATCCCAAAACGAGACGAAACGGCCGGCGCAGGAAGCAATGAATGTGTTGTTCGCAGAGAGTGCGATAGACATGCGTTCCGGGTCGCCCTCGTGGATTTGCCATTCGGCCAGTTGGAAGCCAGTGGTTGAATCGAATGACTTGATCTTGCTGCCAGTGGATGTGGCGAAGAGCCGGTGACCGTCCAGAGTCCAGGCAATAGCAGTCGTCGGAATGTAATTGCCAGCCACTGTGTTCTCGATGGAGATGAGCTGGTCACCGTCGCGAGCATCGAAGATCCGAATGAATGAGTCGTCCATACAGGCAGTGCCAAAACGTAGGCCATCTGGCGAGAACTTGACACTGCTGACACTGCCGCCGTGTTTGAGTGGGCCAACTAGTCTCTTCCCGGTCGAGATACTCCAGATGTCCGCTTTCCCATCAGTCCCAGTGGCAAACGTGGTCGAGTCGGGCGCAACGTCGACCGCATACACAAACTCTCCGCCCTCCACCTCGGCGACCTTTTTGCGAATTTCTGCATCCCAAACGCTCGCTCCTTCCACTGTCCCACAAACAACCCACTTTCGATCCCTCGACACGGAAATGGCATTCAGGTCTATCCGTCTTTGCTTTCCCACCTCTCGACCATCTGCAACTCGCCAGCGTCGAATCCCATTCACTGTCCCACCAAGAACGTGCACTCCGTCAAGATGGAATGCGACCGCCCATACTGAACCGATACCGGCTGCAAGAACTACTTTTGCACTATGGTCTGACTGAATCATCACCATCATGCATCACCTCCGAGAACTGCCACGCACCGGGCTTTGTCGACGACATCCTTTCCCAAAGGTCCGCGTGCGTAGGTTTCGACTTGGAGGTGTCAAGGAACGGGGATGTGTTGGTCTGTTCGTGGTACGCGACAGTGTTGCTTTGCAAGCGTGCTAATTCCGTCCGTTTATATATAAAGTGCCTCGTGTCTTGGGCGCTCATCCTTACTCGGATCCTAGTCAAGTACGTACTCGTTGGGTCCACCAAGCGATCGCTGAACACCGTTGCGACCTGCAAGTTCATTGAGGGCAGTCTTGCCGTGGAACCTACGATTGCTCAGGTATCAGTTTTTGCTGACTGCATATTGCGGTTAATGTAGTGACTAACTACGACTGTGTAGCCTGTCGAAAAAGATACTTTTTTTTCAACAGACGAAGTTAGGTCGTTGTTGGTGAACATCAGATGCGAGCTAGTCCCAGATCTTCAGATAGACCGCGAATATCGACAGCATGACCGTCAACTCGGAGAGTCGACTTGGATTTTGAATTCAATAGCAAAAGTACATCTTGCACGTCCACGGACACAAATGCGTCGAACGAGTGGATGATTCAGTGTAGGTCCAGCCAGCATGTAGACGCGTTCCCGCACTTGGTCAAATGGGTCCTCAAATGTGACAGCCCTTTCAGGCACGTACGTCTGTGTACACACGTTCTTCATTGTTTACCACTCCTGTGCTGATAATCCGGCCATAGATGATAGCTTCCATGCCGAGTATTCTAAGGGACAGCGGGAAGAGTGTGCGGATGGAATCAAGAGTTCGACGGCCTGACCCAGTGCGTCAATGATGATGGGATGGAATCATGGATGATGGTTTGACGACCACAACGGATTATTGCATGCTGGACATGAGAGTGCCGCGGGACACCTTTGTGATATAGACCCGGGTTCGTACTGGTTAGACCGCTGACGTTCTCACCCCAGGACCTATGTATGGGCTCATTGCGTAGTTAGGCATACATGCCTGGAGTAGCCAACGAACTATTATTCATCCAAGACATTGATGGTTGTCAATATAATTTGGACGTATCGATGAGCAGTTAATACAACGATGTATCACTCTAACAAACGGTTGGGAACGTGTGACAGGAATGATGTCCAAGTCAACCCGTTGATCATCGACTAGGGGTCCGAGGCCAAGGAACGCACTCAGAGTACGAATACGGGTGAGGGCTCTGACAATGTATGATAGTTGATGTATGATAATAATACTACGCAACAGCACGATACCGGTATATGTCTCCAGGAAAAAATGCAGAATGTTCTACGAAAATGACTGTCGAGAACGATAGACATGCCTATACTTATTGCGATCTTCGGTCGCAACTTGAATTTGATATGGCTGGTTTATCGCGTTTCGCCACTATGGCCCGTGCGACCACAACATATCCATGAAGGTACCGAGATTGAAAGATTGATTTTGTACATTGACGGTCCTCCGTGTCCCTGCTACAAAAAATCAACGTGACTGTCAACTTTCGAGGGCAGAAGGTATACCATCACCTCAACATTGTCCGACGGTCCTCCAGGTCCCGGTCGCTGCTAAGAGTAGTTGTGAGCTTTGGCTATCGAACGCACGAAGTGAACTCTCACCTCAACGTTGTGTTGCGCGCCCGAGGACTTGGGCTTCGTTTCGCCGGGAGCATTAGCAGGAGTTCCTTCTGGACGCGGAGCCTGAGTGGTCTCGGGAGGTTGGTTCGACGCAGCAGGAGCATTGGCGGGAGCGCCTCCTGGACGTGGAGTGGGCTTGGGCGGTTGGTTCGACATAGCAGGTTTGCGGGCAGGTTTCTTCTTCTGCGAATCATGATATTAATGAGTAGATAATGATGCTCGTACATGAAATGAGGCGTGAACGAACCGGTGGTCTACGAAGGCGTATTGCAAGCGTCCTCTGAGCCGACTGATCAGATATCCATGCTCTATCAACGAGGAAAAAACTACACTCACTTTTATGGCCTGGGCGGGGGCCATCGTCGAAGGTCGTTCGTGTGTTTGTGGTGTACTCTTCTGATGAGCCTCCTCTGCGGGCGTTTCATGAGTCTTATGGCTGCCGTTTTTCTTCATCCTGAACCAGTTTCTGAACGTTCGCGGCCGAACTCCCTCGGATGGCACGGCATTGTCAGGATTCGGTCTTGGGTCAGTCACCTCGCCAGACGGCGCCATCGGTGGACCGGGAGGCAGGTGCTGATTGACGTGGGATGAGTCAGGCCGTAGCGCATCGTGCTCGAGAGGATTTCCATCTGACGCGGGAGAGGGAGGCTACCATGTGTTGTTAACACGAGGCAGAGAAGGCCATCTTGCTACCTACCTCATCGTAGTCGAAAAACGGGGCTGATGTGCTCGGTGACAACTCGGTCTGTTACGACTGTCAGTGCCGTGTGTCCGGAGAGGAACTGTACTCATTCTGACATCGAGCAATACGTCGTCATCTTCTCCGCTATGAGCCTCCTGCCCTGGAAGGCTGGATCGTGATTCATCGGATCGTTCATCGACTGCTTCCTATATTAATTGAAATTAGTTTGCCCCTTCAGCTACAGGGTAATCCGGCTTACCTTGAGAGACTTTTGTTTTGCATCCTGGCCCGGCGATGGCACTTCATGTTGAGGATCCGATATACCTTGAGGCCCGTCCGAACTTGCATTCTGAGTCTGAAGACGACAAGAGTGTTCATAGGACTGTCAACGACTGAAACCAATCATGAGTACTTACGTTATGGGTTCAAATCGAACAAGGATTTTACATGCACGCGGAAACAAGGATTGATGAATAGACGTAAATGTTGTCCTCGGCCAGAGGAATCTGGTACTACTTACGTTGATAGGGAGATAGGACTGTGGAACAATGCCACTGAGGTCCCAGATGTTGATTCTCCCTGAGTTGCGAGGTCCAGTTGCGAGACGACTGCCATCGGGCGACAAGGCAATCGACCATATTGTTTCAGTGTCCTCGACAGTGCCAATTTGAGTGTGAGTTGAAGTATCCCAAAACGAGACGAAGCGGCCAGCGCAGGAAGCAATGAATGTGTTGTTTGCGGGGAGCGCGATAGACATGCGACTCGTGGCACCCTCATGGATTTGCCATTCGGCCAGTTGGGATCCAGTGGATGAATCGAATGACTTGATCTTGCTGCCAGTGGATGTGGCGAAGAGCTGTTGACCGTCCAGAGTCCAGGCAATAGCAGTCAACGGATTGGAGATGTCAGCCACCTGATTCTCAATGGAGATGAGCTGGTCACCGTTGCGAGTATCGAAGATCCGAATGAACGAGTCATCCACACAGGCAGTGGCAAGACATAGGCCATCTGGCGAGAACTTGACACTGCAGACACCACCACCGTGTTCGAGTAGGCCGATCAGTCTCTTCCCGGTCGAGATACTCCAGATGTCCACATTCCCGCGAGCCCCGGTGGCAAACGTGGTCGAGTCGGGCGCAACGTCGACCGCACCCACAAACTCTCCGCCCTCCACCTCGACGACCTTTTTCCGAATTTTTGCATCCCAAACGCTCGCTCCTTCCATTGTCCCACACACGACCCACTTTCGATCCCTCGACACGGAAATGGCATTCAGGTCTATCCCTGTTTGCTTTCCTACCTCTCGACCGTCTGTAACTCGCCAGCGTCGAATCCCATCGCGTGTCCCACCAAAAACATGTACTCCATCAGGATGGAATGCGACCGCCCATACTATACCAGAGCCAGTTTCAAGAACCACTTTTGCACCATGGCCTGGTTGAATTGTCAGCATCGTGCATCACCTCCGAGAACTGCCACACACCGGGCTTTGTCGACGACATCCTTATCCAATGGTCCGCGCGCGTAGGTTTCGACTCAGAGGTGTCAAGGAACGGGGATGTGTTGGTCTACTCGTGGTGCGCAGTAGCGTTGCCTCAATTTGACGCGTGTCTGCTAATTCGGTTCGTTTTTATACAAAAGGCTCGTGTCCTGGGCGCTCATGCTTACTCAGATCCCAGTTATGTCCTCGTTGCGATGTCCATGTGATCAATGAACCCTATCGCGACCTGCCGAGTTCATCGAAGGCGGTCTTACTGGAGAACTTGCTGCTCATTGTATGCATATTGGTCAGTGTGGTGACTGACTACGTAGACCACCGTACAGCTTGTCAATGAAAGAGACGTTTTTTCAACAAGAAAAAGTTAGGTCGTCGCGAGTGAATTTCTGACGCGACCAGGCCGCAGATGAAATCGATCTTCGCTTGCCATCATTCAAAGCCACAGTGTGTACAGCTGACTGTGGTTCAAACCTCGTGCTCTATAACAACTACACGATGCAAGACAAAATGCTCGTTGACGAAGATCAAGAAGACATCATCCAAATGGTGCAGGAAGTGCTCGGATTGGACAAGTCTCTGAGGCGGATGTGGTATTTCGATGCACATGATCCATGGTGGCCGGACGACGAGGACGAGGACGCTGAGTAGGTGAGTCCGTCCGTTCAGCTTTGCATACGTTGTGTTATGTACCGTAGCTGATATTCATCCATGGTAACATATATGCATGAAGATGGCGATAGCGATTCCATTGGAGATATCGTGTCGATTGTTGACATGAATACTGGATATGTCTCTGCTTTCGTCGTCATCGAATGAAAAGCCATAATTGTGACACCCTCAGCGTCGGCCCCTGCCATATTATGTTTCAACGCATTGATTGTCGCGCTGTGTATTGACAGACTGCCACCTGTTCGCGATGCCCAGCTGGAAGCGCGAGGGTAATATCTTGTCAATGACATTTCTCCGTCTCGATTATTGCACCCAGATTCTGGCCTTTAAGATACAGTCCCCGGAAATAGCGTCTCCAGCGACTCATGGGCGGAACGAAGTGCCGCTTGCCCAAATGACGCTTGGGTCATGTGGAAATCAGGTGAGAAACAAGTGCGCATGTCAGTGGAAATCGATGCTGAACTGTAGGTAGTATAGGAAGGCGAGGTGGTGTGGGAGGTCAGGGAAGGTATGCTATTTGAGATGTGGAAGATGTGACCGGAGGGACGCTCTTATAATGAATAGACTTGAATGGTCCGGGGGCACCCAAAGTTTTGTCAAGCTGAAGATCTATGTCGGGACTGAACGAACTTCAACCTATTGTTGACGCAAGTTCGCGTTTACAAAGCGGGGCTATCGCTCCTCATGGATTTGAATTTGTGAATAGCATTGCATGTAAAAGTCCGTTGGTCAGTACATATGTGATACCCAGAGCGAACCGCGGTGTTAGGTATACAATCAACGAGGCTGGAATTGCAAATCCAACAAGAAGGGGGGTGCGAAAGGAGTGTGTGCCAAAACGTCGTGTCGACCAAGCTTTCCCAAAGACGAGCTTGCCCGTGCTGTGGCCATTACCGTGCTTCTCCACCTCGACGCCCATCAGCTTCGTGTTACCGTGCAACCAGTCCAGACGCCAGATGCCGCCCTCCCATCCACCACCCATCTTGGTACGCTGCTTTTCGTGCATATGTGCGGGTGACCTTACGTTGAGCGTGGCTGCCATGGCCAAGAGCCTCCCACTCCTGCGGAGTCACCCGCATGAGGAGCGTCGTATGCAGCGAATAGTGTAGGTCTGGATTGATGATGCTCTATGAGCGACTGAGTTCACTTGATGGACTCCCAACATAGAATGCAGTGCTGCTCAGCGCTCAGGGACGAGGTAGAAGGACCGACGATGACTGGCCATGGGAACTTGTCAGAACGGAGTACTAGATGTAGGCGTTGGTGGATCCATGGCTGTATGTGTCGTATGGTCGAGGTCGGTCTACGAGGAAGGGGTATACATCGCGTCATATGCAATAGGTGCGCTGTGCAACCGCGTGGACGCGAACAATGGATGCATGTGTAGGGGGCTCGGGTGGTGCAGGATTTAGGTTCTGTGCTGCCTGCATCTGATGGACATGTCGTGCGGATTAGTTAACGCCGGTGAATCTCGGAGTACGATATGACGTGCGAGAATACATGGATCCTGCGACCGACGACACGCTCCCTTGCCAGGCTTGATTATGTCTCAAGGTGGGTCGTCGCTCATATCGTGTATGATGCGAAGAGCTACCAACCGATGATCCAGGAGGCGCAGACCCAGGATGGAGTGACGAGCTTGAAATGGTCCAAGACGACGGCCCAAATGATACAGAGGGGGTCATCGAGGTGGTGTGTGGCATGGCATAATGCACAACTTGTAAATGAGGTGTCAGCCAGTAAAGGTAGATGCGTTTGTAACACGTACTATGCTCAGAAGACTTGTAACTGGTGTTCCGGTACAATGGCACTTGTTCGACCTTGGACGACATCGACCCATACCTCACTTTGCCAGAAAAGAGCCAGGTGGTTGCGTAGCCGAAGCAAAGGCATTGCCATCGCTGTCACACCTTCGCAGTCACACAGAGTTCTTTGTACCCGTGCTACGTCGTCGTCACCCCAATAGAGCGTGGTCCAGTTCTGTTGTCCGCCTCTTCTCAGTGTTTCTCGCCGCTCGGCCACGGCGGGTTTCCACTTTTTTTTGAACTGCCACCACACCTCATCGCTCACATCGCCGTTGCATCAGTTCGACGACGTACAGGTACAAAGAACACTGATGACTATACTATGAAGGTGTGACAGCGATGGTGTATCGTATGCTAAGCAGTGGGCTTACACCGGATGTCAAGCACATCAGCTTATCACCACTTCCTTCATCAACATCTGCCCCCCAGACCCCACAACCACGCAATCATCAATACCCAATGAACGCACAACCAAGCTCAAACGTCGAGTACATTCAGTCACGCGTGGCCACTGCTCAGCTAGCTCATACAATCATAGCCGTGTTCCCAGAGTCAGCACAAGGACTCCACATTCTGCGTGGTATCAGTGGCAAGACGACCCAGGTCAACTTATCCACAGCAATCGGACGCAAGTCCATACTTCTCCCGTCAACCCCTGCACCATGAAACGGAGTCGTACCATCATCTTCGTCCAACAGTTCCACACATAAGCTCGAATCGGTACGTTCAATTACGCACATTTCAGATTCACTGTTCACCTAGCTTGTACGATGATAGGTATGACTACAAGCCTACCAGCACAATGGGTCCAAGTTCTGCGTGGCGTCAGTTGCACGATATCCCAGCCTATCCACAGCAATCGGGGTCCAGTCTGTACATCCCCCGTCAACCCCCACACCCCGAGACGCAATCGCAGCAACATCCTAGGTTTCACAAGTAGGTCCAATCATGCGCGTATTGGATTCACTGCTCAGCTAGCTCACACAATTGTAGCCATAGTTCCCACGTCACCACAATAGATGCAGGTTCTGCGTGGCGTCAGTTGCACGATACCCCAGCCTATCCATAGCAATCGGGGCCCAGTCCGTACATCCCCTGCCAACCTCCACGCCCCAAGACGCAATCGCATCAACATCCTCGCCCATGAAACCCACAAACAAGCTCTAACCGGTACGTCCAATCATGCACGTATCGGATCCGCTGCTCAGCTAGCTGATACAATGGTAGGCTTGACCCGCTTGACTCCAAGCTTGCTGTAGCACTCTAGATCCATACTCTTTGTGGCGTCAGTTGCACGATACCCCAGCCTATCCACAACAATCGGGGCCCAGTCCATACATCCCGTGTTAACCCCCACACCCCGGGACGCAATCGCAGCAACATCCTCGTCCAACGAAACCACCACAAACCTCCTACCCCAAACGATCCAATTCCTTTCATATACACTTGTCATGGTCGTCGCAGGACAATTTTCTGACCAGGACACCAGTGGTCCAGGTGCTCACCCCGCACGCTTCCGACGTGGATACCCCATATCTTTCGCACTCTTCCACATCCACGTTCCACAGCAACCTGAATACTACGCAGGATTTGGGCAGTCGGTCATCGACTCTTGCAGGAATGACCCATGTTTGTTGATCACACTGTACAAGTGTGGGGGATTAGCCTGTACTAAACTTCGTTGAAACCACTTGGCGCATTCTAGGGGGAGAGTTGATTCGAATGGGTTAAGGGAGTGGAAATATAAGACGCGTGGCGGTCGGGCGAATTGAACAGAAAGCGGACTGGAAAACTTATCGTGTTTGGTCTGAGAGTGACAGTTTGAACACACTTTTTATTCCTTGTTTATTGTCCAGTAGAGAGTGCCCCATGGCACCCAGTACATGCGATATATCTATCGAAGAAATGAATGAAAGCTGTTGCATGCTACTTTTACTAGGATATCTGCTGCCTTATAACAGTAACTACATATCGCGAGCAAACACAAGGTAGAGTGGCTTCGTCATACGTGAAAATGTGAAGAGATAGCAACAAAGGAGCGCGCGATCCAGGCAAGCCTGTAGTCGCACAACGTGCCTATAGTACGTATCGGGATCGTCGTCCGCAACTCGAGCTCCGGCTCGTTCAACACATTTCACCACTATGGCCCGTGCGGCCACAACAAAGCCACGAAGGTATCGAAATCCAAATATGCCAGTGAATGTTATAGGTCGACGGTCCGCCGTGTCCTCGCTACAAAAAATCAATGTGAGCCTCGGCTTTCGAGCACGCAAAGTATACCATCACCTCGACGCTGTGTGATGGTGCTCCTGATCCGACTCCTCGCTGCAAGAACATGTAGTTGTCAGCCTTGGCTGGCGAGCACACAAAGTGGACTCTCACCTCGACATGTTGTGCACCCGAAGGCTCGGGCTTCGTTTCATTGGGAGCATTGGCAGGACCGGCTTCTGGACGCGGACTCGGAGTGGTCTTGGGCAGTTCGCTCGACACAGCGGGTTTGGGGTGAGCTGGGGGAGCTTTCTTCTTCTGTGAGTCAAAATATTAATAAGGAACGATGTTCGTAAATAGACCGAAGCGTGAACGAACTTGTCGTCTACGAATGGGTCCTGCAACCGCTCGCTGGGCCGACAGGTCAGATATACGTGCCCTACGTACGGACAAAAGGGACACACTCACTCTTTCCCGCTGACCGAGGGCGATCGTCGAAGATTTCTTGTTGGAAGGGGGTGCATTTGCTTGAGGTGTGCCGGTTTGAGGGGACTCCCCCGGGGGTCGTTGACGAGGCGTCCGATTGGGACTACTCCGCTGCAGTATTGTTTTGAACCATCTCCTAATGGTTCGTCGTTGATTTACCCCGGATGAATCGGCACTGGACGGATTTGGCTTTGTCTCAAGCATCTCGGGAGACGATATCGCTGGTGCATCGGGAGAAGAATTAGGTTTAACCTGAGATATGTTTGGCCGTAGCGCATCGGGGTCGAGAGGATTTCCATCTGACGCGGGAGAGGGAGGCTACCATGCGTCGTTAACACGAGGCAGATAACACCGTCTTGCTACCTACCTCATCGTAGTCGAATAGTGGGGGTGACGTGCTCGGTGGCAACTCGGTCTGTTACTACTGTCAGCGCCGTGTGTCCGGAGAGGAACTGTACTCATTCTAACATCGAGCAAAGCGTCGTCGTCTTCTCGGCTATGAGCCTCCTGCCCTGGAAGGCTGGAACGTGATTCATCGGGTTGTTCGTCGACTGCTTCCTATATTAATTGGAATTAGCTCACCCCTTCAGCTACAGGGCGATGCGGCTACTTTGGGAGACTTTTGTTCTGCGTCCTGGCCAGGCGATGGCACTCCGTGTTGAGGATCCGATTGACCTTGAGGCCCGTCCGAACTCGCATTCTGAGTCTGAAGACGACAGGAGTGTTCATAGGACTGTCAACGACTGAAACCAATGACGAGTACTTACGTTCTGCGTTCAAATCGAACAAGGATTTTACGCCCGCGCAGGAATAAAGATTAATGGATAAATGTTGTCCTCGACCAGAGGAATCTGGTACTTACTTTGATAGAGAGGTAGGACTGCGGGAGAATACCACTGAGGTCCCAGATCTTGACTCTCCCCGAGGGGTAAGATCCAGTTGCGAGACGACTACCATCGGGCGACAAGGCAATCGACCATATTGTTTCAGTGTCCTCGGCAGTGCCAATTTGAGTGAGAGTCGAAGTATCCCAAAAAGAGACGAAATGGCCAGCACAGGAAGCAATGAACGTGCTGTTCGCAGAGATAGCGATAGACATGCGTTCCGGGTCGCCCTCATGGATTTGCCATTCGGCCAGTTGGGATCCAGTGGCTGAATCGAATGACTTGATCTTGCTGCCAGTGGATGTGGCGAAGAGCCGTTGACCGTCCAGACTCCAGATAATAGCGGTCTTCGGAATGTAACTGCCAGCCACTGTATTCTTGATGGAGATGAGCTGGTCACCGTTGCGAGTATCGAAGATCCGAATTGACGAGTCAGTGCGGCAGGCAGTGGCGAGACGCGTGCCATCTGGCGAGAACTGGACACTGTTGACACCACCGCCGTGTTTGAGTGGGCCAATCAGTCTCCTCCCGGTCGAGGTATTCCAGATGTTCGCTTTCCCACTGTCAATCCCTGTCGCGAACCTGGCACAGTCGGGTGCAACGTCGACCGCAAACACACTCTCTCCGCCCTCCACCTCAGCGACCTGTTTGCGAAATTTTGCATC
>JBBPOB010000469.1:0-16314 GCA_038091275.1 Tylopilus subfusipes | reverse complement strand
GTCCTTTTGTCTTGTGGAGATGGTTTCAAAGTCATCGTCAGGGGATGAGGCCTTGGGCTTTGACCGCGTGGCAGTCTTGAGACCGTGTTCAAGGGAAGATCGGATGCGCTGTCTGAATGTTGTCTGTGAGGATTCGGGCGCGTGATGGCATGCCGACGGGAGAGAGGAAGAGGGAGACGACTCCGGACCGCACGAAGAAAGCGTGAACGGGATGGGTTGCGATTTGAGATTGCTACGGAGGTGTGGAGCCATCTGGAAGGGAGTGAAAAAATGCGATTTAGACGGGCTAGATGGGGCGAGAACTGCCATGCATGGACCACATGTACGCCACTATCAGCGCAACGCTAAGGAATGTAGTAAGAGAGGGATGAGGTAGGGCTGGAGGCGGACAGGGAAGTGGGTGGGTGGTGGGAACGTGTACGACGACAACAGCGGGCCGGTGAGAGATATAGAACACAGGAGAGGTTAGTAGATTATCATAGAAGACACATGTCAGACCGAAGAGGAAGGACACAGGAAGCCGGCGGGAAAGTATCTGTAAGTATGTGGCGGACAAAGAAGGGGACGGGAATTCTAGAGGGAAATGAATGAAGCACACCGGATGATGCCTTGATGGTCGATCCCGCACTGGTTTCGAGCCGGTGCGAAAGTGGACGAGCCGGGCGGGTGGTGGGAGGGGAGGAGAGAGACAAGGAGACGGGAATTGGATGGGACGCAGGGGTAGCACTCGCGGCAGTAACGTGGGCGCCCGGACAAAGGGGGAGGCCCCGTGGGAGGTGGAGAGCACGGAGACTATACATACTATGACGTTTCGGAGTCAACGCAATGTGACGTCTCGATCGCCGAATGGTTACCCTTGAGGACGTCCCGGCCATCGATAAGGTACATCCTTGCCCGCTTCTGCCCGCTGCGACACTGTGCCATCACGGGTCCGCGCCTGGCCACCCAAGTCACCGATTGAGGTCAGGGGTGGCGCACTCGCTAGTAGACCCTTGTTCACCCCATTTGGCACGACGCCCTTGATTAGCTATGCAACTCTCCCTCGTAATTTGCACCAGGAGACATGCAGCCATGTGGTAATTTGGCACGTGAACAGTGACGGTTACAGTCGTTAAGGGGTGCGTCAATGGCTGGATGTATGCGCTGATTTGAACTGAGCTCACCGTCGTCGGCAACGTCGTGCTCGAGTGCATCAAATACGTTGTTGCGACCCTGGCGTGGACAAACACGCAGGACACAGTCAGTCATGTGCACGTGTGCCACAACGGAACGGGCGGAGTTTCAACCTCTCCTGTCCTTTGACTCGCTCAGTCATCGTCATGCCCGCCCACTCGCGGACGAAATCAGCGTCCAGGGACCGTCCGAAAGAAAAATCAGCAAGGTCAGACGACGCCGCGAGTGACATCGAAAAGGAGAACAAGTCCCGCACAGCACGGACCAGATCAAAGGCACAAACCAAGCCGACAAACGACACAATGCACGCCAAAAACGACACCTACTGTCTCTGCAATAAGCCCGACGACGGCTCTCCTATGGTGTGCTGCTCTGTTTGTTCCGAGTGGTGCGTACCCCTCTCCTGCTACCTTCCCTTCTCCTCAGGGCGCAACACAGGTTTCATTTTCGGTGTGTGAAGCTCAGTGTAGAGCAGGCTGAAGATCTTGGTACGTCTTATCTTGTCACCTTTGTCTTTTTTTGCTCATCGCTCTTTCCTCCATGTAGAGGTGTATGTCTGTCCTACTTGTACCGAACACACCGGTCGACGCATGATCAGTGAGTGTCACCGGTCCCCAATTACTTTTTTTACGACACCGCGCGGCGCTCCCGCCCTTGCACAATGTATATCGAGCATATGAGTTCTGTACCCCTACAACTTGTTCGGTATCCGTCGTCGTCTGAGGCACCTGTTCTCGCGCTTTCTCTGCCAGACCATCCGTCCCTCGCATGATGGTTGCTGTCATAACGGTCGTGTCAATGCGTCTGCAGCCCAATCGCGGCGCTCTGCATCTTCACAAGCTGAGAGGCTTTACGTTATTGGCACGCAGCTATGCCTGTTGAGTCTGGTGATCTGGTATGAGCCCCAGTAGTTTGAGCGCCCTGTACAATCGTAGACGCCCGCGGCCAGACCAGGTGCCCGTCGTACAGGGCTCAATACGTTCAGTCTAGGTCGCCCAGGTCGCTTTCGTTCCTTCTTTTGCTTTCGTCGTGACTTTCTTTGACGACGTTTGCTGACCAGTCCGATTGTCCGCAGTGCAGTGGGAAGGACCAGAAGCCCACCTGGACGTCATCAGTGTTTTGCATGATGACGACGGCTCCACCGCGCCTGCACAGCTCCCAACGCCACCCCCCGCGTTATCACCTTCAGAATCGGAAGACCCTGATAGCGAAGACGAGTACGTGGCAGAGCCGGAAACAGTAAAAGGAAAGCGGCTGTCTAGGGTGTGTACCCTCTTGTTCCCTTGCGATATACTTGCCTGCTGAGGCACGGCATCTGTAGCGTCGGACGCGCCACGCAGCTTTTGCATCGGATTCAGATCACTCCGACCATGATTTAGATACTCGCAACTTTAGCATTCCGTTCTCGGAGGAAAGGAGAGCATCACCTGCCACCACCAGCCATCGAAAACGCAAATCGGGCATATCGCATCAAGCGCGGGAACCCAAGCGCAAAAAGTCCTCAGATGCCCCTATCTCGGTGGATGATGACCCAGCGAGAAAGTACTGCCTTGGAAAACTCCGAGATATGCTTCGTCCGGTTTTCCTTAGGTATCCTCAAGCGGAGGCCGACGACGGATCCGGCAACAAGGTCGATTTGAAAGCAGAGGATCTCACCGACGAAGACAAGCAACGATTACAAAACGAAGCGGATGCCTTTGCCTCGGAGCTCGAACAATGTCTCTTCGAACTCTATGGAGAACCTGACAAACATGGAAAGCAGGGTGTCGGGCCCAAGTACAAGTGAGTCTCGTTTGTGGTCCATGTCAAAGACTAACCGTCATTTCATTAGGGAACGTTTCCGTATGCTTACGTTCAACCTGAGCCAGGCTGATCGTGTCGCTCTTCACAAGCGCATATGCTACGCAACTATCTCTGCGAAGGAGCTTTCTCAGATGAGCTCTACAGATTTGGCTAATGAGGAAACGAAGCAGTCCATCAAGCTCGCCGAGAAAGAGGCCTTGGAACATTCGATTCTTCAGAAGACGCTTATCCCTCGCGCAAAGATTACGCACAAAGGTTTGCAAGATATTGAGGACGTCAACGGGGAATCGTCAACCTTGTTGCGCGAACGAGAAAAGGAGCGTGAAAAAGAAGAGGAAGAGCGTCGGGAAGAGGAGCGTCGGGAGAGAGAACGGCAAGCGCGACTAAAGGCCGCCGAGCAGCATCAGAGGGACAGAGCCAGTTCGATCTCGCAAGGGTCGATCCCGCCCGAATCACCAATTGTACCGCAGAGCGCCACGTGGAGTGGTTCCTTTACTGTCCACAACGACAGTTATTCACCTACAAGTGACAGCATCAGACCGCCAATTCACCCGCTGTTCGCACCATCTGTCCCCGAGCTCCAGACTTCCCCCGAGCCGGAGTTGGACATTGCAGACCTCATTCACTTGGATGACGAACTCGCTCCTCAAGACATGTTTGGTGATCATCTGCCTATGCCCGCTCTAGAAGCATCTGTCATACCCCCCACATCTGAGCCGCCCCCGCCACCTGAGCCTGCGCTCCCGCCACCTATGATAATTCCACCCTCTTCTTCCGAACCGTCCCCTGTGATTGCTACCTCGCCAACACAACTCGTCAAGCCAGAAACACCCGCGCGGACATCCTTCGATCTAAATGCATTATGGTCATCTCCAAAAACAGAGCCCGATTCACGAGAGATAGTGACAGAGCCAGAGCCAGAACGCGAGCAGGAGCGGGAGCACAAGAGTCACCCGATTGAGGTGGATACTATTCCCCGCGAGGCAACCGATCAAGATTTCGATATGTTTTTGGAAAAGGACCAAGACACGGACGCCGCTCCAGATGAACGACCTCAAGACGCAGAAGCAGCCTTTCTGGCAGTTCCACCGGCATGGATAGGCAAGGTGAGCAATGGAGTTAATTCACACAGGGGCCATTGTCACTCATTTCCGTTCCAGGTTGCCATGCCCGTGGATTCTTCCATTCCCCAACTGGCGCCTGTTGTTGCCCGCCAAGTCGGTGGTCGGACCTTGGGGGCCGATTCCCCTCTTTGGAGGACGCTTTTCCCATCTGATACTCTCCGGATCGACGGTCGGGTGCCGACAGAGAATTCTGCACAGTTCCTATTACAGACTAGACTGAATCCTCAAAAGGAACTTATTGCATGCGCATTCTCTCCTGAAGGGGGCGACGGCATACTTCAAGCGTTCAGCGACTTTCTGTTGCATAAAAAGTGAGTCCATCTGATGGCTTGTAATGGCCGCTTCATTCAACGCACCTCACCCCCAGTCGTCATGGACTTGTGTTTCCATGGGGCCATCAACCCAAGGATTATCACCCCGGAAAGGAGCTTTATATGGTGCCACTCTTGGCAAGTGTGCCATTACCGGATTTCATTGAACTTTTGGACGAACTGCGCCTGCCCAAAGTTCGTCAGAACAACTACGTGATCGGTATCTGGGTCCTTGCCAGGGGAAAACTAGCTCCGCCATCTGCCATGCCCACCACCCCCTTAGTACCCACCGTCCCCCAACCCACAGCTCCCGCCCCTGTTCCATCTCTCCCAGCGGCCCTCCAAGCATACCCGCAGCTCGCTAACTCTGCGCTAGCGGCCGAAGTCGCCGCTCTCACACCTGAGCAAATCCAGGGAATTCTTCGCGCATTGTCGTCTGGCAATGGCGGTATCCCAGGTATCTCTGGCGGACTCGCCACCGCGATGGCCAATGTTGCACACGCACCCCATCCGCCGCCACCTACACATCCACAGCCGCTTGTGCCGCCGACGATGCCGACGGGGGGGGCACCCCCCTTACCACCTGGGCCCTCACACTGGCCAGGTTTTCCAGTCCCAGGCGTCACCCCCGGTTCGCTGCCTGGACCCGGCCCCGCGCCCTCTCCTGGTCCAGGTCCAGGTACCGCCTTCCCGCCTGTGCCACCCCCACACAGTGCGGCTGCGCCTGGCGCGTCCCCGTTCATGGGCCCGCATGCGCGGACGCCACCTCGGCCGGGGATACCCTCCCCCCACGGGCCCCTAGGGATACATCAGCCCCCCTCCGGACCGCGTGCGGGTGGCTTTGGCCAGGGGCGATACGACCGCGACGACGGCCCGAGCCACGCAGACGCACGCTACCGCGATGAGAGAGGCGAGCGACCCGGTGCGTGGCAGCCGCCGAACGGGCGTGGGAGAGGTCGGGGTAGAGGTCGTGGGCGGAGTAGTAGCGGTGGTGCTGGCGGTGAGCGTGGCGCTGACTTTGTGGGGCGGCCTGTGGACGCTGGGTGGGGACGACATCGTGGTGGTGCCGCGGGTGGTCCGGGCCAAGAGGATCGAGGGCGTTGGGATAGACCGTCACCACCTCGGCGGTGGGGTTAGGTGGACGTCATCTTCCCTTGTCCTCCTTTCGCTTTTTTAAAAATCTTCTTCCACTTCCTTCGCGAACAGCATTGGTGGTAAATTATCAATCATCTTCGCTCTTGTCCTTGTATTTTTCTTTCTTTCACTTGGATATATTAGCTGCCTGAACGTGCTTTTTCGTGTGTACTTGTATCCGTAAACCTACTAGTACTTGGTCGATGAAGTTTCCATTCGACGCTCACGCTGCCTGGAATGTAAAAAGAACAAAGACTGGTGATAATACGAGGCATACATATACAAGTATTACGTGTCGACGCACGTCGTTCTATGAAATCAAACGGTAAATGGAAACGAAGATTATGTCTGTAGTATGACTCTTCTAGTTGTCACCACCCCCGGCAACTCTTTTTCGCCATCGTCAATGATGTAACTGCGCATGAAGCTGGACAAGCAGTTCCTCGATGCGCTGTTGTCGTAGCTCCATCCCCTCCATTCGCTTCATCCATTCGGTCATGCCTCCGTTCCCTTCCACGAGCTCCTCCGCCTGCTCCGCCGTCGCAATGTTACGCTGCCCCTCCCGGTTAACAGGCGACGCAGATAATGGTATGGCCAACGTCTCTTCGCGCGTATCCACACGTGGAAACGCCGGTGGACCTGACGTCTCGCTCGGGCGCTTATACACAGAGTGCATCGACGCCAATCGGCGGCGCGTCGCGGGGCCGTAGCTGAGCTGCGGGTGTGGCAAGAATGCCGACGTACCACCGCCACTCGCGCTGTCAGAGACGGTGTCTTCTTGCGCATGTGCGTCGTTGAAAATAATGGGTTGAAAGACTTGGGCAAGTGGGCTTTGGGCAACATCGTGTTTGAGGATCGATGGGGTCTGTCTTTTGCGGAAGGAGATGGGTGCAGACGTCTGGCGCTGGTATCCGTTGTGCCGCTGCGGGGAATCCGAACGCGGCGGTGCATGATCAGGTTCGCGTTCCTTTGGGGATGGAGGGTGCGCCGGGCGGAGGGAGCGCGTGGACGGACGGCTTGATCTGTGGGATACCCGACGCTCGAGACCAATGTCGTGGGAGGGCTGAATGAGGATGCGATCCGGGTCATCTTCGGAATCCAAGTTTCGTTCCATTTCGTCTCTAATGTCAAATATCTGACGAAGCCTGAGCATCGATACATTATGGAAGGAAACGGAACATACGACATTGATGTCAGCACCTGAGCCTGCTAGGCCTTCGAACAAGGCTGTAGAGGGTGGGCGATGACTACCTGAGCCAATAAGAACGTCCGATCCACTCACACATCCGCTTCAGGGGGCGAGGTAGGGTATCTACAACCTTGTCGAGCACGGCCGAGATCGTTTCGTAAAATCCGAGCGAAGCTGTTTTCTTTGCTTGACCTATGCCAACATCAGGGCGTGCAACTGGAACTCTCTTGTCGACTCACGTTCATACCACGCGATAGTGAGAAGGATGGGGAAATTCGTGAGCCTGCGTGGGGTAAGTGCTCGGTAGTGTAGAATATCCAAGACCCGCTGACCTTATCAGAAACACGTTTACCTTTTGGTCAATCAGTTTGTGCACACCACGAAGAAGGGATCCATCCTTACTTTGTGGAACCATCTCGGACTCAGAACATAACTAGCGGGAAGAAGAATGCAAACAGCAAGTAAGTTGATGGGTGGTTGATAAGAGAATAACGAGTCTGCTTTAACCCTGATTATGTTTCGTATCAGCAGCCGCAGAACGAAACATGACGCGGATGTACCCTTCGATCGTAGAGACCGCCTTCCTAAACAAGGCCTAAAAATGATAAAATGAGTGAGAAAACTGGAGATTGGGAGCGGAGCCCAACGCCAACCTCAGCGGCAGCATCTTCGCTGATTCTCGCGAATGTATTCGACAATATCTAAGCGAATACCTCAAGGGCACCATTAACGTTACTGGTGGACATTGCACTTACAGAAACAAGCACTGCATGTCCGCATGAGATACCCCAAAAGCATTGCAATAGAATGACCACGTACCGGTTAGCAGTAGCGTATTGCTCAGGCATGCATACGTGATCATGAGGATTGGGCCAAACACGCGGTCAAATTCGCCTGCGCCAATGAACATTTAGAAGGGTATGCATGTGAAAGACCGACCTGCTCTATTGAAACCAATTGCGTCGAGTCCAAACCAGATATCGAGCATCCACCACGCGATAGTGCTAAGCGAGATACTATTGAACTCGGCTAGTACGTAAAAGGAAACATGAAAAAAACAACCTTAGGGAGTATCTAGGAATGCATACGTCAATCGTCGATAGGGGGCAGAAACTGTGGAACATACCCTGCGCCTTTGCGACTCAAGCTGACCACTGGTTAGGCTATTTCAGACAGGAAGTTGAGCTACTCACGTCCACAATGCATAAAGGAAGCCACAGAAGCAGAAGGCCGCGATAAGCATAAGGGCAATGAATTGCATCATCATGGCACGGAGAGAGAGGACCATGAGGTTGTTCTTCAGCGTAACAAACGCGAGTCTGCGAGCGTTGAGGGACCGACAAGTGGTCAAGAAGGAGCTCACCTTGGGAATAGTAAGCAAGCGATGACTGCGAGAAAGTCTGCGCCGATGTCTCTCGCCCACTGTTCTTTAGTGCATGTCAGCATGGTAAGAAAAAGCAGCGAAAGATCATACCGTGGTAGAAAGTACCGTATATCCTAAATATTGCATAGACAATGAATGCGGTTACTGTCACGGAAAGAGATGAGATGCGGCAGGTTAGGACAAGGGATAACAGACCAAAGGCTAGGTCGAAACCGTTCTAGAGTATGGTGCTTAAATCAGACGTCTTCCATGATCTGGAATCGAGTGCCACAAGGCTCACCCAAGTACCCTTGAAGTAGACTGCGCATGGTGAGTATAGTGGGGGTGTTTATGTGATAACATACCCTTGATTCCATGTTCTTGCATAGCCGCGAGTCTCTCGAGAGCGAATCCGAGAGCATAGACCATAAATACTGTTTCAGCGGCATTGATCCTGTGACGTTGATTCGTCTCGATAGCTATGACGAACAAGATGAAGAGGATCACGAAGCTTCAAAAGCGTCAGTAGAGTTAGGTAGGAGGAGAAGGGGGTGTACTTTATGTACTCCAAGACGGAGCGGATAGCGGGAACCTTGAGACTAGGGAGGACGTTGAGAGCGAATGGGGTGGAAGCAGAGCAGACGTACCGGTAGTGATCGAGAAGGGGGGCGTTGTGGGGATCGTAAAGGTGGACGGGAGTACGTTTGTAACGCTGCAAAGGTGTGGGTCAAGGGAATGTGAAACTGTGGGAGATGGCTTACGTCTGAGAGAATGGAATGGCTGCTCTCGGCCTGGTAGACACACTTTCCACTAGTAGGACAGTCAGAGGGAGAAAGAGATGGAAGGGAAAGCGCATACATCCAGATCGCATGTATGACTTTCTGGCACGGGGAGCTTTTTATGAAGCGGCGTGACTTTGAGATGATGGCCAATTCGATCGCATTTCCTACATGGTCCTCGAGGTCGTCGTCGCGCAGCTGCCTGGCTTGTTCGAGGACATGGGCGTCTGCGCCGGACCAGACTGGCCAGGAGATGGTGAGGGTGCGAACGAGATCGAGGACACTGTTACCGTTGTCGCGGAGGATGCGAATGGCGAGAAGTTCGCAGAGGGCTGCGCGGGATAGAGAGAGGGGGCCATTCGTGAGGTTGTTCTTGTCACGTAAGAAGTAGATCCTGTTTATGAGAAAGGAGAAGACGACGGATTTATTTCCTGCGCGCTGAATGGCGTTGTACTTGTCCTCGAGGGGACGGACGAGTGTGTATGTAAGGTCGGGGGCTGTGAGCTGAGGGTGGGTGAGAATGACGTAGAAAGACGTGGCGCACGACGCACCGCCTCATACGTGAGTGGCGTATCTGTGCCGAGGTGGGTCAGCAATCAGAAGGAAGGAAAGAAGAGAGACGGACCGATGTAGTGCTGAAGACGGTGTGGTGGGTCAGTCGGTCACACATCAATCAGCTCGGCTACGCACGACAATGTCCTGCAGGGAGGTGAGGACGACGACGAGCGATCTATGGACGACTTACTGCTCTGATCGCGTGGATGATTGGCCATACTGGCACATTGCCCAGTAGGGGTTCGCGTTCCATGCAGGCCGAGGACAAGGTGCGGGTGTGGGAACCTCCCACGCTCTCATGCGGAGAAGGTGATAAGTATGATCTATCGCTGCGACATACGGGTCCATCTTTCCATGTCGCTTCCCAGCCTGTGATCCTGCGTGCTAGCCTCCTCGAACAGCCTGTTCTGTCAGTGGACGCCGATCTTCGTACTTACTACATAGAACCATCAAACGTTCAGTTTAGGAAACGTTCTCCCACGTGTTCCAGCTCCGACAGCGCGTCGTCGTCCGAGTCGCGTCTGACCGAGTCGACGCCCGTCTTCATGCACTCCGTCCAGCCACCGCCCGTCAAGATATACAATGCCGTATACTCGTCCGTCCAGGTCTCTCTCCCTCTCTCTCTCAGCCCCGTCCACACCCTGCTCACTCCCCTCTCCAGGTCTACGAGTGCATGGTCCGCGGCATCGCCGTCATGCGCAGACGCGGCGACTCGTATGTCAACGCAACACAGATCCTCAAGGTCGCCGGCATAGAAAAGGGCAGACGTACAAAGATACTCGAGAAGGAAATTCTCCCCGGAAAGCACGAAATCGTACAAGGCGGATACGGCAAATACCAAGGCACCTGGTGCGCATCCCACGTGCTTTCCCTTGCTCGCCTTCTCACTCGATTGCCAGGATTCCACTCGGTCGCGGTCGGGACATTGCCGCCCAGTATGGCGTCGCACCCCTCCTCATCCCTCTCTTCGATTTCACCCCCTCCTCGACCTCCCTCGCTCCCCTCCCCTCCGCAAACACCGCGCCTTCCCCGCGCCCAATATCGGCCGCGTCTTCCTTCTCCGCGCCAGCATACCCCCAGTCTGTCCTCCCTTCCACCTCCATGATGCCTGGCTCCGCCCTCCGTCTCCTCAACCAGGGTCGCGCCCAAGGTCTTTTCACCCCCTCCACTTCCGCCCTCGCCCCCTCCAGGTCCGCCATCTTCCCCTCGTCCTCACATCAGTCCGCCAACTCTCCCAGCGCACCTTCCCCGACACCACCTCCTATCCAACAATCCCTCAAGAGAGCCAGGTCGGATTCCGAAGTCGTCTCCGCCATACAGTCCCTCTCACAATTCCACCCCACATCCCATCCCCTCATCGATGCGACCCCCGACATCCGCCCTTCTCCCATACAGGACGACCGACCCTCTGTACCCAAGCGCCTTCGCAAAGAGCCTACTCCACAACCTGAACCATCACAATCTTCCGTCCCTCCTCAAACCCAGAACGCGACTTCCGTCAATGACGCGCCCTCACCTCGTCCGACCCGTTCTCCTTATCCACCTTTCACGAATGGCAACTCGATCAATGGCATAGACACCGACGCTCTCCCTCTCCGCTTCTCTACAAAACCACCTCTTCTGCGCGACCCTTCTATTCTTAGGGATGCGCGCCGTGCACAGCTCGTTGCCGCCATCTGCCGACAAGAAGACTCAGGCCCAGTCATCGAGTTGCTTCGCGAACTCACCCCACACCCTTCCCTTCCCCTCGATGTCGACACGATCCTCGACGACAAGGGCCACTCGGCTCTTCACCTCGCTGCATCTCTTGGTCGCCAGAACATTGTAGAACAGCTCATCTCTGCAGGCGCTGACATACACCGCGGTAACTTTGCTGGCGAGACTCCCCTCATGCGTGCCTCGATCGACACCCACAATTCTGACCAGCAATCCTTCGACGTCATGGTCCAGACGTTGCACCAGTCCATACGCACCCTTGACACGTCCAGAAAATCAGTCCTGCATCATATTGTGTATCTTGCTGGCATACAAGGCCGTGCAGCCTGTGCCCGATATTATCTCGATCAGATATTCATGTGGATAGCACAGAACCAAGGTGGCGACTTTAGGTCTATCGTCGATCTTCAGGATGAACATGGCGATACCGCCCTGAATATCGCCGCACGTGTCGGGAATCGAAGCTTGGTAAGGACGTTGTTGGATGTCGGTGCCAACCGTATATTACCGAATAAACTTGGCCTTCGCCCCGGCGATTTCGGAGTGGAAGTTGAGGTAGGTGTCGTGATACACAACCTACCCGCTACTGCTCAATTTGTTTTCCAGGAGCTAAGCGGTGGTCCACGAGCGGAGGACCTACTGGCGTCATTGCGAACAGGACCTCCAGCTCCAGTGCAGAAAAGCCAGGATATCGTTGCAGGTACGTTCTCTTTCTTTGTCGCGGTGACGTTCGGCGCTCACTCATTGGTAGACATGACGGCAATGATCCAGAATCTAAGCGCCGAGTTTTCTGCAGAGCTCAAAGCAAAGCAAGACTCGCTCGATGTGACACAAGCTCACCTTCGTGCTGCCACCCGAGAGCTCTCGGAGCAGCGAAGGCAAATACAACTATGGCAAAGCCGGTGTACGGAACTTGACCAGGTACATCAGCGGATACGAAATCTTGAAAAAGCGATTGCGGACGAAGACCACTTTGACTGGACAGGGAGGACCGACCTGTCTGGTAGAGTTGGACTGGAAACGGCCGGACCAGCATTCCAATGGCGGGGGTCAAGCTCCACCATGGCGGGGGTCGCTGGTTCGATGGACATTTCTTTTAGTGTCGAGACCGAACCACCAATACCAACGACTGACTCTCTCGCGAGCCTGATACGATTGCGACGACTGAATATGTGGCAACTGAGAATGGAGGAGCTGATGGAAGCAAGACTAAAGTCTCTGCAGGGAGCGAGCGCAGAAAAGGAGTACCAGTGCAAGAAGATCATCTCGCTCTGTACTGGGATCCCCGTCGACAAGGTGGAGGACGTGAGTCGCCTGGTGGTGGTGAATCTTGAGCTCGTACATTGTGTTTACGCTTATTCAGATGCTGGAAAACCTGGTGGTTGCGATGGAGAGCGAAGCGCAAGTTGTCGACATTGTTCGGGTGTCTGGGTTTATGCAGAAGGTATGCCCCCCTGAACCCAATTTTCGTCACTGACTCGATCCTCCGCCTGGTGTAGGTCAGGGATGGTGTAATCTAATTTTTTTTTTTTTTTTTTCGATATATTTAGTGCGGTCTCGGCGCAGCCCTTTTTCGCTCTGTATCACGATTGTAATCACTACAATTGGCAACATCCTAGACCACAACGTCCTCTGGTGCGAACAATTGAAAGTTACGGTTGTAGGTCCCCGAAGCGAGCAGCCGACCGTCTGAAGTGAGATCCACCGACATGACCTTTCCAGAGTCTGTCGTAAGCGTGCGGAGCAGCTGCCAATCGTCTGCGCTCCACAGCTTGACGAAACCGTCGTATCCAGCGCTTGCAAAGTAAAGTCCCGATCGATATCCCCATTCCTCTGCCCCGTCGTCGTCGTCGTCGTCGTCGTCGTCCCCATTCTTGTCTGCGTCCGCTTCCCCGTCGGCCGCCGCCTCCACGCCGTTCATGACGACGTCGCCACTGACGGGTACGCACGGGGGTGATGCGTCGCCCCGGAAGAACCGGACATCTGCGACGTTGGATACGTGTGCAGGGATGGTGTAGAGCGCTTTCAGGGAACGCATGTCCCATATCCGGATGGTGTCGTCGCCGGCGCCGGTCGCGATTTGGTAGCTGGGACCCACATAATATTACGTCAGCGATCGTCGGATGTTTATTCCGGTGTGGACGCACCCGTTCGGGGAAAAGGCGATGCTAAAAATGGCTTGGACGTGGCCGTCGAGGACCATGGCTGTTCGGCCCGTGCGCAGATCCCACACGCGTCCGATCGCGTCCAGACCGCTGCCAACAGGGTCAAGGTTAGAAACGGTCGTTGGGAAGGACGAACCCAGATGCGACGAGCGCGCCGTCGTCCTGGAACTCGACAGAGTAGACTTCTTTCGAGTGGCCCTCTTGGAGGAGCAATTCTTTACAAGTCCTCACGTCCCACAGTCGCCAGGACGTGTCAAAGGATGCTGATGCGACGTAGTCACCCGAAGGATGGAAGGCAACGCGACAGACTCGGTCAGCGTGTCCCTTCATGGTCGCGAGTGGTGCATCGCTGATGCGTGCACTCAGTGGTCTGATTTGGGCAACGCATCGGACAGCGCGTACCTGTCTAGAGACCAGAGGTTGACGCTCATGTCCCCTGCTCCGGAGACGAGGCTCACCAATCCCTCGCCGTGTGTGAGCGTGGCTTGTGGATGCCAGGCGACGCCTCCCACACGATCCGTATGACCTGTAGGAAAGACCGCATTATTACGTGGCACATGGTACAAGCGCATTTATTTGCTCACCACGCAACGTTCGTATGGGTGTGCATGCAGGAACGTTCCATATTTTGACGGCACCTGACCAACTTCCTGTGGCAAGGATCTGGCTGTTGGGAGCGAAGCGAACTTGTGATATAGGTCGGTCATCGCCAATCTGAGAACCAAGGTTGCTGAACCGCTGCCAGTAATGGATGAGTACATGCGTGGGCGTGACCATCTGCCACTGATTACCTTGACCTCGCCATATATGTTCTTCCGCAGGTCGATGATGCGTGCCAGGGATAAGTTGGTATGTACGCGCTGTTGGGCGACTCGCTGTTGAGCTCTGCAATTACAAGTGGGTAGGATGTTGTAAGCACCTCACTGATATTGCCTATTGGTAGTGAAATCCAACCTGGGCAGAGAAAACTCGGCTAAGCGCCTCCGGGCTTCGAGCAGCTCGAGCGACCCCTCGGTATAGAATTCTTCCTGAGGATGGATTGGAAATGGATAGACGAGGAAAGACACAAGGGACGGACCTCCTCTTCACTTTCGGATGCCTCTTCTTCCTCCATCCGGAGCTCCTCACCTCGGGCAGCATTGATTTGAGACAAGACGTATATCAGACGATCTCGTCGGTCAGCCGCCTGTTTCGTGCGTGAATAGAGTCGACGACGAAGGGGGGCGATACACGCACGCGTTCACCAAAGAGCGTGATGGGTTCGCCGATCTCGCGCAGCCTAGCCTTGACGCGATTGTCGTCTGTCGGCACGGCCATGCTGCGTGCCTTCTTTTTGCGCTCTAGTTCGTCCAGGATGACCTTGTTCTCCATCCTGGCTCTGTCTGAGCCGAGGTAGTTTCCATCGTCCATCAACGTGTCGAATGTGAGTTCTGTCATGACGGATGTGGACCGTCAGGAGGGCGTTTGTTTGGCAACGGCTTTGGATCTAAACAACCGCGCACGACACGTGACAGATCGTGTCCTTGGCCCGGGACGAGGGCGTACATAGTAGCTGATCATTTGTGAGGGTCACCGAGTTCGGATTAGTCTTAATGGAAACGTTGCACGCGCGTGCCAAAGCAGGTTGTCTTTCTTACGTTCGTTTACTTACATTTCGTTCAAATTTTTCGCGGTCGCTTCCATTTTCTGTTTCAGTCGTCCACGACTTCCTTCAGAGCCTCAACGTCATGAGTCAACGTCCGTCCATGGAATCTTCTGGCGGTGCGGGCGGTCTCAACCCACCCACCGCATCTGGTCCAGATCGCGCGCCTTCTCCCGCACCGAGTACGGCAAGCAAGGCGCGTGGCGAGGACTACGTTTACTTTGAACGAAGCACCGAGGGATTCTCCTCCGATGCCGTGTCCCGTGCGACCGCCGCCAAGCTCAAGCTCGAGTCCTACTACAAGCTCGCCGTCGACGTCGCCATCGAGCGGAACGGTCGGTACGTCTGGTCTGAATCACCCGCATGGCTTCCGTGTCTCACTACCCGTGTCCTCTCACAGCCGAATCGAACTGGAGCAGAAGATCAATCAGGGCACGATCCCCAACGAAGCCAAGGAACGCGAGATACGCAAGTATCGTAAGCTCGAGTCACAGCATCTCAGGCTTCGGAGAACCAAGATACGCTTGTCCGACTTCCGGACGGTCAAGGTCATCGGCAAGGGTGCATTCGGAGAGGTGAGAAAGGTCGCAACCTTCTCTCTCCATATTCATGTCATTCCTTTGTCTTCGTACAGGTTCGGCTGGTCCAGAAAGTGGATACTGGTAAAGTGTATGCGATGAAGACGTTACAAAAGGCGGAAATGTTGAAACGGGATCAGGTCAGTTGCATGGATCCTTCGTTGCCTGGTTGTCCTCACTTGCGACCCAAGCTTGCCCACGTCCGTGCGGAGCGTGACCTGTTGGCCGAGTCGACATCGCCATGGGTGGTCCAGTTGTTCTATTCTTTCCAGGACCCGTTATATCTCTATCTCATCATGGAGTTCCTTCCTGGAGGCGATCTCATGACCATGCTCATGAAGTACGATGTTTTCTCAGAGGATGTCACACGATTCTACATGGCAGAGTGTGTCCTTGCTATAGAAGCGGTACACGACCTGGGATACATCCATCGGTATGCATTTCTCCTAAAATCATGCATACCTCTGATCACCCCGGATCAGTGATATCAAACCCGACAATATTCTGATTGACAAGAATGGTCACCTCAAGTTGTCCGACTTTGGTCTTTCTACTGGCCTTCACAAAACGACCGACGGAGATTACTACAAGCGCCTCATAGAGCAAGAAAAACAGCGCGACCCTGCACGGAATAGTGTGCAGGTCAATGCGATTCACCTCACGATGAGCCGAGAACAAATAGCCACCTGGAAGGCCAACCGACGGAAGCTTGTGAGTCTGGTTCGTCCAACAGCTATGCGCGTTCGCTGAAAGGACCACTTCTAGGCTTACTCCACTGTCGG
>JBBPOB010000468.1:0-16328 GCA_038091275.1 Tylopilus subfusipes | reverse complement strand
TGAAGTAGTGGCTATGATGTATTGTTATATTGTGCTGGTTTACAGTGAATGCACATATTACAAAACATAATAAATGTGTTTTAGGTCTTGTAATACACACAAATAACCCTCCCCTACCCCTACCCTAATTACAAAAAACTTCCTCAATCTCTGTCGGTACTAATGGGAATAAAGGGTCCCCAACGGCAGGCCGGTAACGTTTCAGTCTCGCTTCTTCGTTTCAGACTAATCTAGAACTTATTTCCCACCACCGGTACAAAGGTATAAGTACCCCGGTGAGTGTTACGTGTTCGCATATAACCAAATAGTAGATCTGATGAGTGATATATCACGAAACAGATGTGTGGACTGGACTTCCCCACTGTTATCTGCTTCAGTTAACTCGTCCTTTTGTTTTGCAGTCCCCCTAACTAACTAACTACCCAAACGCTATCCTTACCTGAACTCAATTAGAAAAACTGTCTTAAAATCTTGTGTACCAGCTCACTACAGATGTTAGCAAGGAGCTCCATGTTGATGTGGCGCAGGCTGAAGGCTTTGGAAGTGCCAAGGGTATCATGCCACCTGTGGTGCACCCGGGCCTGATACATGAGGAGCACACACTTGCTTGTCTCATCTGTGCTTGTTTTCCACTCATGGGAACCCAGCGCCATCCAGAACTGGAGGTGGGCCTCAATGCGCGGTTGGTCCCAACCATTCTCTTTCATGGCTTCAAGAAGGCGATGTGCGCCTTTGTCGAATTGCAGCCAGAAGAGGTCGTTGTCATTGATGACTGAGTTTTTGGCATGAGCTGCCACTGCAGAGATGAAGGAGTGCAGGCCATTCTGATCCTGTATAATGGCTAGTGCCTCATTGTCAATGGAGTGAGACGTGGATTCCGCTTCAGCGAGTCCCTTGTTGGTGAAGAAATATATCTCACAGAACTCGCCTTTGCGGAGCTTCCTTGTGGCAAGCGGGGAGGGAATAACAAGAGTGGTGGACGGAATGGGTGTGTCCGGGAAGGCCACAAACTTGGTATGGTTCTTTTTCTTGTCCTCTTTGCTGGCATTCTCCTGCTCTGCTACTTCTGCTAGGAGGCACTGTTCCTCTTCTCTACGCTGTTGCTCTTGTGCTTCTCGCTGGACAAGTTCTTCTTTCACTACAGCACGGTCCCATTCTTCTCTGTTTAGCTGATTTTGGACTAACCAGATATCTGCTAGGCGCGCTGCAGCTTCATTATGGGTGACTGGAAGGCATCAATGAGAGGCTGCCTGGTGGGAGCAAAGCGGTCTTCTGTGTAGTCTGGTGGGTTTGCTTCGTGCGGATTAGGCCTGATGGGCATGATGTAGTGAACGATGGCTAAGGAGTGACAAAAACGATGTATTCGACAGGACTACAAGGGAGTGGGAGCTACCAGACCAAGCTAGTGGCAAAATGGAGAGGCAAGAGGCAGACTCCACTTCGCTCTCATGCATAGACTATACCCTCCGCTCGCCTCATGCCTCGGCTCTCTGAGGCTTGACACAGTGAACATCATCAATTGCCGAAACTACGCAGTCAAATTAGAGGCACTCACTAACAAGGCCCATTCGTCAGTAGAGCAAGAGTCGCATATCCTGAAGCAACTCTGCAAGGACAAACCAACTGGTATCCCCCGTGTTTACTGATTTGGCCAAGAGGGAAACTTTGATGTTTTGGTCCTCGATCTCTTGGGCCCATCTTTGCAAAACCTTATCAAGCTATGGACAAAATTCAGCCGTGTCACCGTTCAGCACATTGGTGACCAGCTAGTAAGTGTTTCCACAACCACGTTGTAATGTCATTCATACTGAAAACTTCATCCAGCTGTCACGCCTCCAATATATCCACTCTCACGGTTACATCCACAGTGACGTTCAACTGAAAAATATCCTTACAAGCATTAACGACCCTCTTACGCTTTACCTTATCAACTTTGGCCTCTCCAAATCTTATCGTCGTGTCTCATCGGGCACGCACGTAGCTCTTCATCCAAATCATCGCCTCAATGGAACACCAGCATTCGCCTCCATCAGTAGCCATTTGGGAGCCGAATTAGGTCGTCGTGATGATCTGGAGTCGCTGATTTATGTGCTTATCTATCTGCTCTGTGGCAGCCTTCCTTGGCTTTAAGTCAGCGAGGCTGTCATCTGCAAAGCGAAGCGCAAGGGCCACAACTTTTTGACCATACTCGAGCACAACTTTTTGACCATACTCGAGCACAAGCAAACAACAGCCGTCGAGCAGTTATGCGACCAGTACAACTTTCCAGAGTTATCCAAGATTCTCTTGTACTGCCGCATGCTTGCCTTTTCAGAGACTCCCAACTACAATTACTTACACACATTGCTTCAGCCTGCAATTTGCCGACCGCTCAACAAATCTCGACGTGTCATCACACAAGAGCTCCTTATTGAACCTCACCGTCTAGGTCCTGTCGAGGACATTGCTTCTGGTGACTCTCACCAACATCCGCTCCTCACTCCTCGCCCTTGTCCCCGAGCTCACATTCCCCCCCTTCCAGATCTCCTGGTGGTGAGTTGTGTCCATCCTCATGCCGTTGCCATGCTGATGACATTCACTTAGGCATAGCATCTCATCTTTCCATGCTGGACTTTGTTGTAGCCTTGCAGGTCCTTGTTGTAACTGTATACCATACATATGCATTGTTGTTTGCCTATGTACTACCTTTATTTCAATTTTCGTTTGCGTTGCTATTTAAAGCCAGCTCAAGCTGGCTCGAGTCGGCGTGTCAGTCACGCCAAGCCAGAAATGTTAACCGACTCGGCTGTCCAAGCCGAGTTGTGCTATGAGCCAGGGGTAGCCAGAGTCGGCTAGGTGTTAGCTGAGTCGCAGCAACACTAACCATTAGACAACACAATTATCTTGGAGAGTGAGGAGGTTGCTGCAATCGACCCAGCCCTATCATTTATTACCTGCATGCTTCCCGAGCACAAAATCCCAGCCAAAGGCCTGCACCCTTACTGTGATCACTTCTCAGAAGCCAAGGGAGTCATGTTGTCTGACAGTGCTATCACATTTCATGTCACCATACAACCTGACAGGTCTAGCATTTCATTGGGCAACATGCAGCATGTGTATAGATGGCCTGACATTGTCCAAGTTGTTGTTGATTACATTAATTCCGAGTCAGCTTCCGGCAGTGAATCAAGGTGCCTCTGGGACCCAAGGGTAGCAAAGTCAACCTGTGGCATAAATTCTGCACTCAATTACATTTGTCCTTCCAATCACGCTACATAATGAAGAGCCAGGTTGTTCAAGCATATCTGCCTTCTGACCATCTGCCATATGGATGTTGTGATGCCGTCCTCCTCAGCCATGTTAACCAAGCAGGGGTTTTTGGTGCGTTTCTGCCCATCACTGCAAGTTCCCTTACTTACTAGTATATCAGATGTCGCTCGAGTTCAAGCAGTTTTTTCTCCCAAGTCTAAATCGCAGCTCCCTCCATACCTCTCCGTCCCCCTCCTCTACATTGAATATCTCCAGGTCATTGGAATGCCAGACGACTCTACTGGCACCAGAGTTGGGTTGTACAAGGTACAATGAATAGTCCCCCCCCAATCCCATGTGGCTGCAACAATTTTTTGTGCAGTTGTTCCCATCACAAACATGGTGCGCAATGTTGAGCTGATTCCTGTATATGGTACAGAGATCCCAGGGATTCCAATCTCAAGTGGGACATGTTTAGAAGCATATACACAGTACTACCTTAACTCCCTCTCAGACAAAGAAACATACCATGTACTTCACTAGTTTCATCCTACTACAACTACGTTTCTCAGACTGATCCTGCTATGATAACAAATGTCTAGGCGAGATAGTCTAAATCAGTGCGTATTGGGCAAGATCGAGGCGAGATTGTCAAGAGCAGTATCCATGCTGTAAGGACTAGCTGATCTCCACCAATGAGAGGGCTACATCCCATACACGTAAGGTGCTGTAAGTCACTAAACCTCTAGCGACCGCTAATTTCATTTCAGTCGTTTTGCAGATGTAATGGCATTCAAATCGAGTCACTCAGTGAGCCAAGCCCCGCTGTCGCAACCCACATTACCCGAGTGGGTGGATCCCAATCACACCAAAGCCTGTTCAAAACTTGTCAACACCACCCACCACCCTTAGACGGTCAACAACATACGGCCAAAGTTTAAGGAGATCTTTGGTGAGATTGATCACATCGAAGAGAGGCAAGACTTCACCTCTCAGACATCCTCATTCCCACCACGTGCAAACATGAACCTCACCGTCATTAACCACCCGTGCACAATTTGCTGCGCCCCCACGTCAATGTGGTGTAGTCGCTGCCAGACTGCCTGGTATTGTACACCAGAGCACCTCTCACTTGTGAGCATCCTTCTTCATGCGATGCGACTTGCTGTCACATAGAAAGGCTCATGCTACATGCACCACTCTTTGCAGGACTGGTCACGCCATCGCAAAGAGTGTATCCCTGTGGACCATGCGCAAAACTACAACATCATTGTTATACCGCCCCCAGCTGAGGAGCAACTGATCACAGTCTCTGGTATTCTCTTTTCCCCGGAGGAAGGTCAGTCTCCATTCCCGACATATTTGCATGTACACTAATACCATTATGAATTCCTTCCCCTGCAGAGCGCCAAAGGATCATTTCGGTCAAGTGTCGACCATCGCAAGTTCCATCACAGGGAATTTGCCCACGACCTCTGGTCAGCAGCCACTTCCCCGATGGCCACATGAAGAGCATCGTCTTGACGCAAGGCTTGAACTTTGAGCCTCTTAGATTTCCCCTTCATCTCTGGTACTCCCCGACCGCGTTGTCGCGTGGTGCGCCCACCAACCGTGCCATCTACCATATCACGTCCAGTGCAGCTGCAAATGCATGGAGTGGCCCTGTCGTCGTCCTCAAGTTCAATGGATCACGTAGGCAGGGATACTCTGATGCCGGCTCAAACGATCTCCCGGCCCTCTCTGCATACTTCCTGGCCTACAAGTGAATGTGTAATGTATCGTATTTTACATGTAATTGACGTTGAGTTGTGAACCTGCTTTCTGTCCTCACTACATGCTAATAGAAAAGTGGACATGCAAAATTGAGTAAGGATTCGGAAGCATTATTATTTACAATGTGTCAACTGCCGCCGATCTACAAAAGCATGACACACTGGCAGAACGTTACTGCTTGACAACTCTCTTCGGGCCATTTGAATGTGCTAACCGAGCCTGTTTCATCAAAGGTAAACCAAGAAGTCGCCCTGACATGGATCCATATGGTGGCCAACCTACACTTTATGTAGAAAGGGCCTTGTATTGAGATTCACATTTTCTCAACGTATGTTGTCTCAGTGCTACCTATTCGATTCATGTTTGACCGATCCGTTCAGTTCACTGAATGCACCCCAGGCTCGTTTGTCGACAAACGCAAAGCCTCGACGGTGTGGCGCTCCTGGAACCAGGCCACGGAAGACTGTCCCGATCGTTAACGGGCACGTTGGGTGCTCTTCCATTGTCGCGCCCTCATCATTATCCCCTGCACACCATCCTTCCTCACGTTGCTGCTGACCGACCAGGACGTCGTTGTCGCAGAGACACCATCCATCCCATTTCTCATATCACACCACTGCTGGCTCTTCCCCCCCCTATCGCGTGCGTGTTGTCAGCGTCATCGGCCACACGCCAGCTTCCCCAGGTGACGGACGACGAGAACGATTGATGCTCTCTGCCGTCCGCAAGCATTCGTTGGAACGCTCCACTTGTTAAATCCCCCACGTGCCCATTCTCGCTCAGACGACACGTCCAGCTCCAGTCGTCCTCCACTCGAACTGGAAGGCGACCCAACGCCATGTCTACACCAATTCTCACGGACGTCTCCATCCGTGTTTCCTCACCGATCCTCGCCGAGCCCCGTCCCTCTGCCGACTTTATGAAGATGGACTCGCCCATCCGTCCACCGCCCGCTGAATCCGTTTGTTCTCAACTCGCGCGCACGGGCAAGTTCATCCGGGACCTCAACAACCTCCCCTGGATCGCCTCCTCAGGCGTCTCGAGCATCTACATACCTGGTGAAGCCACCAAGCGCCAGTACAGCCGACCGATCACCAAGAACAAAGGGTCATGGTATACGTCACACCCGAAACGGCTCGACTTATTGGTCCCGGACAAGACAGCAGTTGGCACCGTCCTTTTTGACAGAGCAAAGAGACGTGACACAAATCAGCCTGGCACCACGCCCCAAAGAACATCGCACGCACCATGTCCAAGTCCACAGTAAAGGTGTTCTCAGTAAACACATAAATATTCAGCTTTGGCGGGTTCATCGCCACGTCGCAGCATGCCCAGTTCAGATGACAAACAGCAGCATCAGAGTGCCATGAGCAAGTCGACTATGCATCGCAGTGAGTCTTTGCCTTCAGCGCAGTACGGGATCTGGCAGAGGATGAATTTGTCGAGTATCAATGTGGTGTTTTGCAGGGGAGGGGGTGGTCAACCGAGTCGGTTTCAGGCACTGGCAGAGCATATCCTAAGTGGAATAGCGTGCGGGCCACAGGCCCCCTGCGGCAGGTGGTCCCCGCTGCAGAACCTCGCAGCAAATATCAGAGAAATAGGATGCAGCCTTGCACTTACCCTGACGATGTGTAGGAGCCTGAGTACACACGTGGGTCATGTTGCAACTATGACTCACCTTTTTTTTGTTTCATCCTTTTCGCCACAGGCTGCGGACGCGATTTTGATCACGATGACGATGGGCGCTGAGAGGACGTCCAAGAGGTCCTCGAAGGCTTGCATATTCCTGGGCGATGCCTGTAGAGAGCATGAGCGCACGTGGAGAGGGAGAGACGTGTCACTTGCCTCCTTCTGAAGCACGAACTTGGAGGCCTTGCACCTCTTGCCGGGAGAGCAGGTGCCCAGACCTCGACTCTGGGCTACTTGGCGGGGCCTCGTGGAGGAACGTATGCCCGAGGGTATGGTTGAGCGCAACACTCTGCAGACCGGCAGTCTTCCCACCCCCGCCGAGCTATTTGATGACCAAGTTGGTGCGGAAGACGTGCGACACGATGTAGAGTGTGTCCGGCCCATACGCGGCATAGAATTTGGTGTGGTCGAAGAGACGGACGACGCCGCTGGCGCCAGGCGTCTTTCAAGACGTGAGAAGAATGTGGTGTGACAGACGTGACATAACTTTCATGGGCTGCGCTCGCCGCCACGCTGGCTCCTCAAGGCCTCAAACGACCTCGCAGCGCTCCTCTGCTCCACCTTCCACGACGTCTTCGACACCACCGCCACCGTTTCCCATGCCCTCACCGCCTCCAGCCTCTTCCGCACCCATGCAGCATGCATACAGCCTGCTGTGAATGGCGACCCCGCACTGCATGTCAACATCGTGTACACTGTCCGAGAGCGCAGGCACTTCTTCCTCACGACCTCCACCAATCTCAACGACGGCGAATGCGGCAAGTGTTCCCTCCCCGGTTTCCCCGCGCGTGCTCAGCCCCCACAGGACGTCTGCTCAACTCCCTCAATGCCTCCTTTGGCACCAAGACCAAGCGCGAGTTCCACATGTCCCTGTTCTTTGGCCTTTTGAATAAATGCAAGACCACGCAGGGGACCAGACTGCTAGCAGCTTGGTTAAAGCAGCCGCTCGTCAACTTGCACGAGATTCGTCAGTCCGAGTTCATCGAGCACTGCTTTCCATGCCAATCTCTCTTTCCAGGGAAATCACAAGACCTGGTCGAAGCATTCGTTGATGATCCTACCACGAGACGAAAACGGCGACGAGGGGCCCGCCATCCTTGGCCCCCACACATAAATCCCTTGTGGCGGAGAGGGGTGCCCGATGGACGCACAAACCGGTCGACAGCCCTGGAGCCTCTCCCTCGCACCCTGGTCGGATTTTAAGGTTCTCTCTAGTCCAGTCTGTTTTATTGGTTGCGAACAAGGTTTGTCGTGTCGAGCTCACTTCATTGCTGTTCATTGATGATATTGACAAGGTCTTGATAAGCCAGAAAATTCATGACAAGCAGATCATTCATCTGGCGAGCACCATGAACTCTAGGGATTCGGACCACAAAGTATGTGATATTGGATGTTGACAACATGATCGCTGAATACCAAAGCAAGTTGCAAGAACTCAAGGTCTGGAGAGAGTCAGTGTGCGGACGGGGCCCGCCGGCATCAGCCCCACCCCACATATATATAAAAACGGCAACGAGGGGCCCGCTGGCTTAGGCCCCCAACCCCACATATAAAAAAACAGCGATGAGGGGCCCGCCAGCCTAGGCCCCCAACACCCCATGTATTAAAAAAAACGGGGACGAGGGGCCCATCCGCCTAGGCCCCCACCCAAGCTGTCTGTCTCAGGAACCTCAGTGACACTATCCATACATCACACTCATTGACATACCAGACATTGAGTTCTCCATGTATGCATTATCAATGTCTCTTCTGTGAATGCCCTGATCCTCTACTTCACTCAGTGTTCCTTCCCTTCCTTTCATTCATGGGTGCCAAGGGCTTGGAGAGCAGCAGCTTGGACTTTTCAGGGACTGTTTCCATATTGCATATCTCACTGTTCCTGCATGTCTTCCTATCATATGTACACTTTGTGGCCAGTCTTGTCAGAAAGTCGCACAATCACCCACTTGTTGCGTTGTTATCACTAACATTCCCTGTCATTTGATTGACCTTGTGTCCCCTGGATGCTGTGTTCCATTTCAGGGAAGCCACCAAACACGATGCAAGCATGGCATCAACTATGTACACAGGATGTATCCTTCCTCGCAGCATCTTCATAGAACTGTCTTACCCTCGAGCCATGCCACATGTGGCTGGGTTGCATTGATGCTTCTGATGTCGCAGCACATTTTGCAAAAATTGGTCCTTCGAAAAGCCTGAGCCCTCAGTGGTTGCAGCAAATCAAAGTGAAAGACGCCTGCGTAGCCACATGAGAGTACAGGTTGATCGCACTTACAGTGAAATCAACATGCTACACCCAGGACTGTCCCTCGCTCAAGCAGTTTGTCGATACCCACGATCACATCAACCCTGCTTGAAGACGCTTTCACATGCGTGGCATTGCAAGCATGAACATCATAAATGTCGCGCTCGTCTATGGGTATGGTCAGTCATTCATGTATACTCGAGGGATCGTGTACGTACATCGGCCGTGTAGACACAGCGTCAGAGCTACCACACAAGGGCATTTGAGAGTGCTCTTGAACTTCGAACCCCAGCTGGGTCGAACGTCGAACTTCTCGATCAGAGGGCAGCTTCGGGGTGGAACGTACCCTGGAGTGAACCATTGCCCGTGCAGCCTCGACCGTACTGCACGAAAACGACACAGAAATGAGACGGCCCGTGGTTAGACCAAGGTAGGATCTATCCATCTTGATTCGACTCTGGCCAGGGACAGGTAAATGTCAGCGCTGCTCGTCCAAAACAAGTTAGCAACAGTTTGGTCCGATGACACTGACCAAACTGATACGCACCGTTTGTGTCCCCGGGCATGTTTCAGCAGCGCTGGTCCATCTCACCCCCTGCCTGCACATTCAATGTGAACCGGCTTTGCACCTAAGCCGCCACTCCACTTCACCTTGAATGCTCTGCGACTTGTCGTCAGCCCCATGGTTGCGTCTCCACACCAGCGTGCGCGGCATCGTGAGTTGGTACCGTACGGCTTCCGCAGCTATCAAGCAAAGAAAGATGTGTTCAGATGCAACCAACAACCTACGAAAAAAAAGGACGCACGCACCTGCTCGTTCTCTGGCTTCGCACAGTTGGTCTTGTCATATGACATCGATGTCCCATGCTCCAGGTCACACCCCAGGCGTGACCAAGACCGTGCCGATCCACTTGGCCATCCTCGTCAGCGCTTCGCCATTCTCGCCCAAGTTGACTTCACACCTGTAGCCTGCACCCACCACTGAGGATGGCGTCGTACAGCACTGCGTAGACTAGGAGGGGTCAATCCACGGCTTAGACATGAGGGGAAAGAGACGTACCGTCGTCGGCGTGCACGTCGGACCACACGCTGGACCTGACGCCGACCATCCACATGCGATCCCGACCTGGACGACCTTGGGTGTCTCGATCGAGCGCGCGCGTTGGATCCGGAGGTCAACAAGTGGACCGGCAGTGACGGTGCAGATAGTCGAGGACAGCACGATGCGTGTTTGAGCGTAGCCTGGCCGTGTGTGGGTTAGGTGATGCCTCGGCGACGGGCAGAGGGTCGCACCTTGCTTGTCTGCCTCAAGAACGAGTAGGTCTGTCAAGCGAGGCGAGTCTGTGACCTCCTGAGGAGCTTCTTGATCTGCTTGAGGTCCATGTCCCAGTCTTTGCCGGTCGAGTACATTCCGTCTGCGCCATCGCTTATCACGCCTAGCCGGCACTCCGAATGAGCATGAAGGGCATATCTGCGTTGATGACACACCTGGGTGGGACGTTCGTTCTTCCATCGGACCCAGAATGATGGTTCCCGTTGCCGATTTCGTGATAATAGAACTATCGAGGAAGTGGTGTCGGTACTTGCACGGGTGTGCGCCGTCGCACTCAGGTCTGGAGAGATACCAAGGACGATCTGCGTATGGTGGGGCGTGTGGATGTGTGAAAACAGGTGGCCACCCACGCACACTGAGGACATCCTCGGCTGTCGATCGGCGCTTGTCAGGAGAATTCGTAGGCGTTTAGTGAGTTCGAGGCACCACGATTGAAGAACATGTGCCTGACGCTCCCACCTGGAACGTTGTCAGGGCACTGAATTCTGTCGGGGTGATTCCTCGTGGGTTGCCGTTCACGAAGCCAATAACAACATTCGGTTCTTCAGACACGCTTTGTCGCTGGATGAACGTCGCGTGTGCATCGCCTCGCCTTTTTTCCCCCCTCTCTTTCCAGTCGACGACTGACGCTCGTTGCAGTCGGTTCAAACCCAACTACTTCAGTCCCCAGGGAGGAGGACCTCACGCTTGGCGTCAAGCCGAGATGCCGTGTAGTTATTGCAAGAGTCTCAATATGTTGATGCTGGCGGCGAGAGTGTTGCCCCTCGTGTTGCTCGAAAGAACCAAGAGCGATGCATCTAACAGCCCCGAAGACGATGGATATGGTCGAGAAGTTCATCAGGTTCTTGTTGATGATGAAACCAGATGGTCAGGATACCTAGGACGGTCGTCAAGCCGAGTCCATCGAACCGCACGGGTGACCTACCGATCTCGAACATCAAGTCGTGCACATAGCGCTGCACCGCAGTTGATGGGAACTGGTCTAGAAGAAAGAAAGATGATGTATCACGTGCACGCGGGCAGAGGGCGATGTGGTGACGCACGTTTGTATTCGTAGAGGCAGGCAGAGAAGTACCGCACACGATGTGAGCAAGGACCCGCGGATAAGAATGAAGACACACTTTCAAGTTGCCCTTGAACACCTGCATTGAGTGACTGGTCACTTTGTCGTTGAACTCTTCGAACTCGTTCAGATAGCTTATGAACGCCCCGACGTCCCCCGCCATTGGTGGCGATACAGTGCTCCACACACACGCATGTCAAGAACACCCTCTGCGGGGTCAATGCTTCCCAAAACGCACCATGGGCAGGTCAGGGAACGGGGATGACTGACATGTGGTACATACACGCTCCTTTGAACTCGAGACAGTCGAAGATGTCGACGCGCGTGGCGAATATGTTGAGGAGGGCATCTTCAGCGACCGTGTTCGCGTCGAGGTCGAACAAGGCGAGAAAGGCTAGTACGTCGTCCAGCACGTCGACGCCTTCCTTGTCCTTTTGGCTATCCTCTGACGACGTTGACCCAGAAACCCTGTGGCGGCGCGGACTGCAGGCTCACGGTTGCCCAGTCCGTTGTGGATGGGATGGAGAGACCCATGGGAGATGCTTCCGTGGTGCAGTTCTTCTCGAGGATGGCCAATTAGACGAGGCGACGAATGTCGGTGTCGGTGTCACGGGTCCGAGCGAGGGTGGCGTCGATGGTACGTTTTGTGATGGGCATGTTGAACAGGGCAGCACGTCTGACTTCGCTGTTGAGGGGCCGTTAGGCGAGCGAGTGGCGAGCAAGCGACAAACATATGAGGCAGGGTTGTAGCTGAGGGTATCGACGAGGACGTCTACGGCGGTCAGCTCGTCATCTTCGGACTCTGAGGGGTCTTCTGCACCGCATAGTTTCGGGAGTGCGAATATGCAGATGGGTGTCTCTTTGTCGCGTATGTGTTCGATGAGGGCTGCTCAAAGTATATAGTAGATGTCCTCGCTGTCAAATGGAATCGACGAGCGTTCAGGTGAGATAGAGAGGAACGCACTCTAGTTCGCCCATTGGGCGACCATCTCTGTGCACGCAGCGGTATCAGACGACCTTGTCCTCGGCGACGAAACCTTTGAGGAGAAGCTTGAGGAGACGTGCAAGGAAATGCTTTGCTGGTGTGTCGTCGTTTTCGTCTTCTAAAGAGCACGTTGACGCGGCCGCCAGACGAACGGGACGCACGCACCTTTCGAGTTGAGATAGTGGACGCACACGCCGCCGAACTTGACGACTCTGTCTGCCTATGAGACGCCTTTTTGACGACGACGACGCGACAGAGTACGTCGATGAAGGTGTCCTCGAAGGCGCGTTCACCGCTGTGTTTGATGCTTCCCCCACCATGGACGGACACTGTGAACGCGGCTACTTCGAGGTGTAGTTGCGGAGGGCGACAACGTTCTTCTGGTGGTTTGCTGTGGTTCGTCTGGGCCATGGCGAGACGCGCAGGTCACGTGGTTTTAGTGATTGACTGGACGTGTGGTGACAACTAGACGTACTTAGTTCGAAAAATTAACCCGCGCGGGCGTCAGAGACGTCGCCGAGCGGGCATGCGAACCCCATCGCCCCTCCCCCCTCTTCCGCATCTGGACGGATCCGGCTGATCCCGACCCCAGCCATGTCATGTCACACGCGGACGCGCCGCGAACCTCGAAGCGCATCGAACCACGCGCCGGTCGAAAGACACGGCCGGGTGGGGAAAACGATGGAAAACAAAAAAAAGAAAGAAAAGAAAGAAAAGAAAGGAAAGGAAATGAAATGATGGATGACGGATGAACGACGACCGACGAACATCGCGATCGTGACATCGTGCCGCCTAGGCACATTTCGGAAGTTGAGCCAGCTCCAAAAAACATGAGACGAAACGCACCTCGGTGATGCCAAACATGTGCAGTATCATACCGTGAACGTGCGAAAGTGGTGTCGCTGACACTGTCAGTGTGAAGTTGGTGACCGTGGGAGAGTGTCTCACAAGTGAGACACTCGGTAACCAGAGGCCTATGCACGGCGACCCCGTCCATTACCACAGGACCCTTGTATTACTAAATAACTTTTCCCCTGCGCGACCCGGCCCCATGCAGTCACATCGAAAACGAGTCGGCAGGAATGAATGGTGAGGGATGGTACTGGAAAGAAAAATTGTGCGAACTCGGCCACTTCGTAGCAACATCAGTACAAAAAAGGACGACTCGGGACGAGCGACTCGGTCTGGGGGTCGTATCAGGCGCGTCTGTTTGGCTAGCACAAACAACCGACTCGAGCGCGCTGTGAACATACTCGGTCATGAGGTTCCCCTTGAGCTTGAGGACACGGATACGTCTCACTCACATTTCCTCGTCTCTGCTGATCACAAGTATGACAAGAAGAGGGCCCCTCCACCCTCGTCCATTCCAAAGGTTCGTATGTCCTCAATGCATATCTGCCGTTCCATCGACAATACTTTCTCAGATTCAAACTCAGAATATGAGATTCAGAATCGTTACGAGCACGATCAGGACCTGGCCATGCTCTCTGAGAAGGAAGCTGTCGAGACCCACTGCGTCGATCCCTTGCCCACCAAAGGAGATGACGAGATCGAGGCCGTCCTGAGACCAAGCCCATGAAGACGATCCGGATGACCTCTGGTATGTACGTTCGAAACAGTTCTTCCATTCCCGTCGTATTGAACAGCGACCTCATCGCTTCCACGTCAGGTGGAAGAATTTCTCCCATCTCTATAACACGGATGAAACGTACAAGTCTCTCAAACACTTCGAGGGTCTGAAACATTGAACGTGTGGACAACTATATCGAGGCCTACAATGCATACCAAGCCAAGCTCAACGCCCTGGGTCTCTCCACGGAAGATGCAGAGGCTCTTCTTCCGGACAAGGAGCGCAAAAAGGAGGAGCTAGAGACTTGCAAGACTGTCGAGCACATCGTTTTGCATCGTGGGAGTGCTGAAGTGTCCAACGTCAGTCTTTTCTGTTTTTCTTTTAGACCGCTACCGTCATCCACCGCGATGGCGCAGCACCATACTTGCTACTCAACTGGCTGATTGGTGTTCCTTAGGACCTCGGGACTCTTCAACGATAGCTTTTGACGACCACAACGATGATGCTGTAGGGGGACACCAACCAACCAGAGTTCCAGTGTTGATGCTCGTCGCTCGCAGGAAATTATAGCCGAAGGACCAACGTCTGTCATGACCCTCATCGAGTTTGGGTTTTCAGATGGTCCTCGGTTCGTCGCGGTCAAGATGTCCACCGCAACCCGCGCCAAAGAGCCTCACGATATCATCAAGGAAGTCCGCCCCCTCACCTCCGTCTTGCACCCAAACGTAGCTGTCTCTTGCTGCATGCTTTCCGTGTCCCTGACCCTTCGTGTCCTAGATCATCCCACTGATCAAGACTGAATCATCTCGAAGATCCCAGAGTCTGAGCTTGTGGATGCCATTCATTCCCTACTCCCTCGACAAGCTCCTTCAGTCCTCCGGGTTCTCCCCGCACCCCATCATCTCCCTTGGAAGTGCTGCCTCACTTTCGCCTACATTCGTCACCCTCGTCAAATTGATCATCTTTCAGGTCCTCTGGCGTGAGCTACGTCCACGGCAATGGCGTTCAAATCGCACACCGAGACATCAAACCGAGCAGCGTCCTCTTGCCTTTCACGCGGGGGGCCCATGGCCCGAATTCTCGGCCCGCATGTACTTTGAGGTGTCGACCGGGTACGTGGACATCTTTTTCGCGTCCCCTGAAGTTCCTGATGGTTCCATGTCACGCACAGCCTTTATCGTGCCCCGGAGCTACTTTTCGGTCCGCGCACATACGACACCTTGGCCATCGACGCGTGGAGCCTCGGCGCCACCATCGCCGAATTCTTCACTTCGCTCCGACTGAAGACAGACGAGGACGAAAGCGACGAGTGCTTTTCTTTACATAGGTCCGATGTGGGCACTGGACGACGAGCGTCCACCCCGCCCCCGGCGCCGTTCATCGTTCCTCAGGCCACGTGCACGAGCCTCTTTAACGGGTCGCGCGGCGAGATCGGGCTCGCGTGGAGCTTCTTCAAGGTGCGGGGATGCCCAATGCCGACACGTGGCCGGTACGTCGCCTCGCCTCGTCCTCGTCCCGTTTTCGCTGACGTCGTTGGGACAGACGTTTCTGACCCTCCCAGACGCCAGCAAAGTCTCATTTGTCGAAGTCCCTGCAACCGACTTGGCGTCGTGCCTCCCCCAACTTGCCACCGTTGACCACGCGTGTCCGCACTGACGGGACAACGCATGCACCGTCCCCTGACCGAGTCCCCCCGCTCGACCTCGTTCACCGGTTCCTCGCATACGAGCCCTCTCGACACCTTGGGGCATCTGAGGATCCGGACCTTCCTTGGTTCAGAGCTGAGCCCGCGTTGGTGCTACCCACACACTGGGAGGGTGATTGGCCTGGGCGGCCTGTGTGGATGGAGGCAGCATCGCATTCATTTACTTTGGAGGGGCAGAGACGCATACGCTTGGAGACCTATTACAGTTGGTATGTCGCTAGCAAGGAGTACTAGTGTCGTCGGCTTTCGTGAGCGTATCTGATGTGAAGCAGAGTATTTTTTTGCTCCCTCGCTGCTGTTTGGTCAGAAGTATCGTTACACAGAGATCGCACTATACTAACCAACTCTAACAATACAAAGCAGCATAAAATAACAGGAACATCAGGTGGGCAGAGCGTAAAAACCCAATGAAAAACCAGATATGTTGTGATCCCGACGTCCTGCAGTGACATCAGTCGACATCGATGTCCGTCATCGGGGGCATATGCCAAACATGTGCTTGAGCGGATCGGTGACAGATTCAGGGTCGTCGGCCAGAGGCGGACTTCTTTTGTTCCGTTAACCGGAGCTTGAATGCAGTATGACAAGAGTGACGGCCAGGGTTGTCAACGTTGAGGCGCGATATCAACCATGCACTCTGGGTCCCTGACCGTGGTGGAAAATCCCCTGGCTGATCACAGGAGAACCTTCACATTTGGTATCCAACTTCTGCCGGTGGTGTGTTTTTCTTGTTGTGT
>JBBPOB010000467.1:0-16342 GCA_038091275.1 Tylopilus subfusipes | reverse complement strand
TCCCCTTACATTGATCTTGAGATTGTGTGCTAGAAGTAGTGTCCAGACGAAGTCGAAGGGGATCCCTTTAAGTTCCAGAAATATATCCTGAACGTTTAGGGAAGCATAGAGGGTGTCAACCTTGCTCATCAAACTTGTGTGGGTATGTTCCAACCTGGTGAGGACATCTAACACATCAGTCATAGCTAGCACCTTTTCAACTGCTTCTCTTGCAACATGAATGGTGTGTTCCATGGTGAAAAGGTCTGTTTGCAATGTGATGACTGTGTCGAGCTCCTTCTTCAGACAGTTGGGAGCATCTACATGTTGGACATAATGCACATTAGATCCTAAACATGGCAATATGTAACAAAGACATACAGGATCAAATCAACAATTGAGCACATTTTTGGTCTGACCACTGCTTCACAAGCTCTTTGGGGCTGTACTGGCATTCTTCAATATGTTTGCAGGCTGTATCCTCGTGGTCTCAGAGATTCCTCTAAAGGAGGCAATTGATCCAACCACCAAGGTCATCATGCATCTCATTACCAACCACAGCAGCCTGGTGGTCAATTAACCAAATGCAGTGGTTGCACTGACAACAAGACTAATGTCAGAACAACTCATAAAAGAATTGATGACATACCAAAGAAGAGCACTCAATTGTAATCAATCAAATTAGCCTGGACCAGAGGCGTTCCATACCTTCACCATCCAAGAGTCCCAATCTGATTGCCATTTGGGGGTCAAACACAAGCTGACAGGCCCAATCATGCCTGTAAGCATGCATCGCTAAAGTAGCAAAATGAATGTGTTTGATGATCAAGATGTCAAGAATGTCATACTAGGCAAAGAGTCAGAGATGCAAGAAATGGTAGGACGAAGCTATATGTACCTTGCATAATGTCCTATGGAGGACACAGCCAATGTCATAGAGGATGACTACCATAGCCTTGTGAGGTAGCATCGAAAAAAGGTGGGAGATCAAGCTGATTGCATATTTCTATTGCTCTCCGGACAAATCAATGTTAGTGAAAAACAACAGAATGTCATGACAACAGATCAGGGCCATGAGCCCAGTGTCGTCATAACAATCTGGATCTGCCTTGCATTTGTTACCATCAGCAGCTTTGTAGGATGCTTTGCACATGTCGATTGCTTCATCAGGAACATCCTTCAGGTAAATCTTCATCAGCTTTTTGCACTGCTTTTGGATCTGTTCGCCCATAGCATTGAATTTGGCCTTGGATAAGAAGTACGCGGGGTCATAAAAGCTAGGGCAATCACCAGCAGAGCAATAGTGGCAGTGGTGGAAGTTGCCATCAGTAGCCACATGTAAGTCCTCGCCTTCTGCTAGGGACCTTCCAAATGTGGTGCCACCGAAGCACGTGGGACAGTGCTAAACAAGGAGGGGTGAACATGTGCCTGGAGATAAGGTGGACAAGTCAGAAGGGCAATGAGTAGAAACTGCTGATGAGCCAACTGCATCCAGTGTAACAGTGGGAGCAGTGTGAGATGTAGCTTTTGAGGCACTTATTTTATTATGGCTTTGCTGGATCACATCATTTATCTGTTTCTCAACTTCAACTTGCAAGAGATCATACCACTGCACAGCATAAGAAAGGCTGTGGTGAAATGGATCTTGAACCTTTTCTCCCTAAGACTGATAAGCCAGCCAGATCTAGTGGTTCATAGGATCTGAGGGACTTACCACTTTGTTCACAACATAAAAACCTCTTCAGACATAGTGTGTATGAAGAGCAGCAGTGAGAGCATTAATGGCATCACAGGAATGCTCAAAAAGTGCTCGATACAACCCAAGTAACTCCACCAATACCACCAGATGAGGTTGAGAAGGAGACAAGGGAAATAAACCATGATGGACAAGAGCTTGGGGTTGTGGGGTGCAGTTGCAGCCCACAACATCAACTGTTGTAAATCCTAAAACATGTCAGATGGCCAGAAGATGTGGTATTGGTGAACTTACTATCAAAAAGGAGGCAAATAATTTTTGTAGTCTTGTGTACACATTCCGGGAGAGTACACAAAGAGATCATTTGAGGGACATCCTCCAACCATTTGCCAAGAGTGCGTGTGCGATAATTGAGGTACAGTGTGACGAGATCAGGAAGAATGGTCTTCCAGTGGGTGTAACATTGTTTGGTCAATGTGTCAGGGTGGATCTGTTGTTTCTTTGCTGGTGGGGAAGGTGGGGAAGGTTGGTCATTGAAATCAATGGAGGAGTCGACTGGATTGGAGGGGAAGTCATCAACCTGAGGGCTAACGACATCGCCCACATTGGTGGTTGAATCCAGGACATCAGATGCATCAAGAGTAGGGATGCAGTCATTGGATGAGGCTGGATTGTGTACAGATTTATGATTCTTGAGGAGGTCCTTCAATTGAGAGAGGTATTGCTGGTGTCATGCATGCTGGCCAGGGATTGAAATGATCATCTGCATTTTCCACTTGTTGCGAGGCCACTTTGGACTAGAAAAATGTCAACCAAGCCCTGATGTAGATGGCTGGGAGCTGCATTGACTGGTGCGGGGATGAGGCATGTAGAAAAAATGTGTTAGGTGAGTAAAAATTGTTGGCAAAAAACATAAGGTTAGGCATATGCAAGAAGTTTGGGAGACATTCATCAGGAGGATGTTGAGAGTGCTACCAGGGAACGGCAGCAGAAGACAAGGAGGTTCAGGGAGTGCATGCATAGTTCACAACAGGTGCATGGGAGGTGCACAAGCTGCCCAGGAGCTACCTGGAGGTGTGTCTATTTTTAGAATGTCACACTCTAGGGCCAAAAAGGTACCTTCCATTCAACATCAGAAGGGTACCTGTCAGGCTTCTATTGGTACCAAGATAGTTGTGCCCTAGTGCTGCAAGATTGGCTTGCAATTTGTCAACTTGTTTGTCGACTGCCTGTTCAAGAATCAGGACCAATTCATTCTTTCAGCTACAGGGCACTTACCTTCATCAGCAAACCAACCCTTAGCTGTACAGAGTTGCACAGAATTGTGTAGTCCTACAGACCTTATAGAAAGGTACCTAGTAATGCAGAGACATACAGAGCTGTACAGTCAGGCTGATGACTGGACAGGCTGCACAGACCTCCCAGACATCAGCACTTGTAGTACCATATTTTCCATACATCACACAAATGAATAAAATAAAATGAAGTCATATTAAATGTATCTGATACACTGCACATGTAGACTACACAAAATGGTAAATAGGCTAGGAGGGCAATGAACGAGCTGGGGAGGGGCACAGACAGGCCGGAGGGCACGAAAACGGGCTGGGGGTGGGGAGGCGAACGAGCTGGGGAGGGGGACACGAACGGGCCCCGTTCTGCCGTCCTCGTCGTCCTCGTCGTCTGTCCTCGCAGTCCCCATCCTTGTCGTCCATGTCTACATCGTCCTCGTCCCCGTTGTCGTCATTGTCGTACGGGCGGGGTGGCGTGCACCGTGTGGTGGAGGTGGCGAACAGGCGAGGGGGCGTGGTGCACGAGGGGGTGTGCACACGATGGGATTGCACGCGACGGGCGGGGTGGTGTGCACCGTTCGGTGTGGTGGCGTTGTCGTTGTCGTGTCGTTGTCGTTGTCATGTCGTCGGGGCGCGTCGCCACGTCATCGTCGCGAGGTAGGAGAGGACGAGGGTGAGGGAGGGTGAGAGAGGGGTGCGTGTCGTCGTCGACCAGTACCACGACGACGACGACGTGGTGGTAGTGGTGTGGTGGCACGGCGGCGGCGTTGTCGCTGTCTCGGTGGTGCTCGTCGTGCCACCGTGCCGTCGTGGTGGTGGTGGTGGTTGTGGTGGTGGTGACGGCACAGCGTCGTCGTCGTCGTGGGGGTGGGGGTGCCACCAAACCGTCGCCATCGTGGTCGATGTGGTGGAGGTGGTGCCGCCGTGTCGTTGTGGTGGAGGTGATGCCACAGCGGTGGCATCGTCTAGTACCTCCCCACCGTCGCTGTCATCGTCGATGTGGTCGTGGTCATGCCGCCGCCACGTCGTTGTCGTTGTCAATGACGGGGTACTGGTGCTGGTGCCGGATCGTCACCATCGTCGTCGAGGGTGGGTGGGTGAGGCCGAGCAGTTGTGCTCGAAACGACACGAAGGGGGAGACGAGCGATCGGGCTCGACACGACCCGTTGGAGATGGGGAACGAGCAGCACTCGAAACGACACAGCTGAGGTGGGAGGCGAGCGGTCGGGTTCGAACGACGTGTTGGAGGTGGGGGACGAGCGGTCGGGCTCGAAACCACACGGTGGGGGGGAGACGAGCGATCGGGCTCGACACGACCCGACGTTACTGTAGGAGGGGATGAATATGACAGCATCACTCTGTTCGAACAACTTGAATATTACATGATACCATCATACACGAACATGTACTAATTCTGCTTTTTTTGCGATGGCAGAGCAATGAACACCTTCCGCCTGTCCAAAAACCTGGACCCAAAAAGGGTTCAGGAACCACGTCATGGTTCTAGCTTGTTCGGCTCCCACCCAGCTCGTATTCCCACCCAACTCCTACCACTCTCCCGTATATCCACCAGATTTGCCTATAAAACCATGAATACAACCAATCCAGCTCAAAGCATCACGTATGTCCATCGGGTTACGATCCTGTCCAGAATATGCTGAACTGGGTCGAAGGGCGAAATTGATCACCATCAGAGGTGAGCGCTTGAGCCTTGCGACGCTGGATTTCTTACCACACGCGAGTTGGCTCTCTTTCAGACATCGAACTTTGTACTCAGTCACAGCGCAAGCTTCTAGTGGCAAGGCGATTTTATATCGAAATTTTTGTAGGCGAAACTTCGCAGTTCCGAACCGATAGCGCGAAGGAGACAAACAATCGGACTGCCTGGGACAACGTTTTCTATTTGTGGGTACATGTCCTTTGTTTCGCGCGAGGGAACTGATCGTTGTCAGGGACGGGGACGATCACTCCGTCCTCGTCATGAAAGCATACCAGAAACACCACGTTGGACGGGACAAAGTCGTTGGAACCTTCTCTGATACCATCGACGGGGTGGTGGAAAGGTTGAAAAATGACGGTACGATTCTAACAAACCACTCTGAACATGATCGTTGCTAACCCGAGCGCTGCTGTCAAAAGTGTTCGAAGACACGCTTCGCAAGGACACCTCCGATAAGTCCGATCTTTCGGGGATTACCATCAAGTTCACGTTCGCCGCTCAGCTGCGTGGTCAGGGTGGTGCAGAAGAACGACAAGCTGCAGACGCCGTCGCTAGGGCAACCGATCCTGTTCACCCGCTCAGTTCCACTCCCAGAGTTGTTGGGCTTGTGGGCTCGGTGGTGGATGCTAGTCAAACGGTCGCCAACATCGTGACCAAGGTCCAGACATTCGAGACTACGTGGCCCGTTCTGTTGAAGAGGATGGAGCGCTTCAACGACATTGTGACCGGGATCGCAGAGGTATCTTTTTCTCGATCTCTAGACGTTTACACGGTCCGAATGTCCCACAGATTCACCCGTATGCATCGTTAGCCTGGTCTGTTATATCAGCCGCGAACCAAGTCTGTTGCTGAACACTCGTACCACCTCCACTCGTCCGCTGATCATGCCTCATACAGGTACTCATAAAGCAGAAGAATCTCGATGACCGGATCGTTCGCCTATCTGGCATGATGAGCGATGCCTTTTCGTTTGTCGATGACGTCGAGTTTCTGAAGAAGATCGACAAGCATGCCAAGACTATCAAGCTTCTTATCCAGCAAGTAACGGAATGCGGGTACTTCATTGCCGAATATTCCCGAAATACCTTTTGTCCGTCGCCACCGGCTTCACAGTGACAAATACTAAGTTCGATATCTAGGGACTCGGGCGGTAAAATATACGATCATTGACATCGATAGGACGATCGCTGGTTACGAGGACAATTTCCAGGAACTCAGAAAGGCGCTCTTGGAAGGAGTCGCAGTGCAGACGGGGGTCACCGTTGTTCGTATGATGAACATCGTGGAACACATCGGTAAGCCCGACGTCTTGCAACTGTTCGTCGGATATTTACGGATGGCCAACACAGCGGAAATGACGCAGAATACCTCAGAAAGTAACGACCTGGACAAACTGCCGTATGCACCAGGCGCTAGGTTTCAGTGGGAGAAGGGATGCCTGGCAGGGACTCGCGAGACCTTCCTCAAGGAAATTTGCGACGTTCTAAACAATCCTAACGAGGATGCACCACGAGTCTGCTTTCTGACCGGTGTCGCTGGATCAGGCAAGTCTGCGGTGGCTCACTCCATTGCTCGACTCTATGACGGACAAAAACGGCTGGGCTCGTCGTATTGCTTCTCCAGGTCTGATATCGCGAACCGTAACCCGACAAATTTGTTCACCAGCATCGCACGTGACCTCTCTTATCGTGACCCGCAGTACAAGTCCGTGCTCTGGCAGGTCTTGAAAGACGATCCAGCGCTTCGCACGTCGCAGTCACCGATGGAGCAACTCGAGAGACTCATCATTGAACCTAGCCAGCACCTCCATGCCGTCGGGCCATTGGTCATCGTTATCGATGCCCTCGACGAGAGCGGCGACCCAGCCAGTCGTCAACACGTTCTACGTGCCATTTCCGAGAAAATTACTGCAAACACCCTTCCGAACCATCTTCGTTTCCTCCTCACTGCTCGCCCAGAGACCGACATCCTCAGGGAATTCCCTTCTTGCGCTTGGATCGCTCATAAACCAATAGGCGACGTCCCTGAGCGTGACGTTAATGGAGACATTGAGAAACTCATCCGTCACTCGCTACGTAATCGAGTTACCGAGCTCGGATCTTTCTGGCCCGACGAGGAATGGTGTCGATTACTCGTTCGGCATTCCCAGAAACTCTTCCAGTGGGCTTTCACTGCCTGCAACATCATTCAAGGGATCGGTATGGCGGGACTGAATTTACGCGAACGGTTCGAGATACTCGTGCAAGCTGACAATAGTGAAGGTATCCACCCACTAGACAAGCTCTACCAAACTATACTGGAACAACAATTCACCCTGGATAGTGCTCGGCGTCGCTTCCGAGAGGTGATGGCCATAGTACTTGCCCTCCATGAACCCCTTTCTATCAAGTCACTTTCTACTCTCTTTGTTGGATGCCTGAATGTCCGAGATGTCATCAAACCCCTAGGATCATTGCTGGATGGAGTTCTCGATGAGGAGAAGCCCATCTGTCCCCTTCATAGCTCATTTCGTGACTTTTTGCTTGATCAAGCTCGCACTTCCCTTTTCCATGTCAACATCCAACCTCTGCATTCTCTCCGTCTTGGGCAGGCACTGCTTGCATGCATGCGAAAAATGCTCCATTTCAACATCTGTGACCTCAAGGACTCCAGGATCCATAATGCTGCCATCCCTGATCTGCAGACTCGTGTGGATGAGACTATTCCTTCCCATCTTGCATACTCCTGCCAATACTGGATGGTCCACCTGAAAGACACAGACTATACTCCAGAGTTGTCAAATGAAGTCACCCTCTTCTTCAAAGACAAGTTCCCCTTCTGGCTTGAAGCCATCAGCCTTCTCTCCCTCTCCTCTCCCCTGTCCTTCATCCTGTCTGCCTTAGAGACCTGCACCATCCTGAGAAAGTGGACCAAGGTAGGGTTATTGATAATAGCAAGTGAATAGATCTAACCAGGATATCACTAGGACCAAGAGACAGCCATTCTTGCCTCAGAGGCATTCCGATTTATCCAAGTGTTTGCTCCTGTCCTAAGAGAATCAACCCCCCACCTCTATCTCTCAGCCATGCCTCAGACCCCTACCAGCTCCCCACTTTGTAATGTTTGGGTTGAGCATTTGCAGAAGCATGTCTCCATCACCTCAGGACATCCACCCAGTTGGCCAGGAGATATTCATACCTTACATGGGCACACAGAATCAGTCAATTGTGTTGCATATTCACCTGATGGCAGCCACATTGTCTCTGGCTCTTGGGATCACACCATCAGGGTTTGGAATGCAACCACTGGGCAGTGTGTGGCAGGCCCATTCCAGGGGCACACAGATTCAGTCTTCTCTGTTGCATATTCACCTGATGGCAGCCTTGTTGTCTCTGGCTCAGATGACAACACCATTAGGATTTGGAATGCAACCACTGGGCGATGTGTGGCAGGTCCATTCCAGGGGCACACAGAAGTCAGATCTGTTGCATATTCACCTGATGGCAGCCACATTGTCTCTGGCTCTTTGGACTTCACCATTAGGGTTTGGAATGCAACCACTGGGCAGTTTGTGGCAGATCCATTCCAGGGGCACACAAAATCAGTCAGGTCTGTTGCATATTCACCTGATGGCAGCCACATTGTCTCTGGTTCTTGGGACCACACCATTAGGGTTTGGAATGCAACCACTGGGCAGTGTGTGGCAGGTCCATTCCAGGGGCATACAAATTCAGTCACATCTGTTGCATATTCACCTGATGGCAACCACATTGTCTCTGGCTCTTTGGACTCCACCATTAGGGTCTGGAATGCAACCACTGGGCAGTGTGTGGCAGGTCCATTCCAGGGGCATACAGGTTCAGTCAACTCTGTTGCATATTCACCTAATAGCAGCCACATTGTTTCTGGTTCTTGGGACCACACCATTAGGGTTTGGAATGCAACCACTGGGCAGTGTGTGGCAGGTCCATTCCAGGGGCACACAGAATCAGTCACATCTGTTGCATATTCACCTGATGGCAGCCATATTGTCTCTGGCTCATATGACAACACCATTAGGGTTTGGAATGCAACCACTAGGCAGTGTGTGGCAGGTACATTCCAGGGGCATACAGGTTCAGTCTACTCAGTTGCATATTCACCTGATGACAGCCACATCATCTCTGGCTCAGATGACAACACTGTTAGGGTCTGGAATGCAATCACTGGGCAGTGTGTGGCAGGTCCACTCCAGGGGCACACAAATTCAGTCAAATCTGTTGCATGTTCATCTGATGGCAGCCACATTGTCTCTGGCTCAGATGACTCCACCATCAGGGTTTGGAATGCAACCACTGGGCAGTGTGTGGCAGGTCCATTCCAGGGGCACACAGAATCAATCACATCTGTTGCATATTCACCTAATGGCAGCCACATTGTCTCTGGCTCTTGGGATCACACCATTAGGGTTTGGAATGCAACCACTGGGCAGTGTGTGGCAGGTCCATTTCATGGGCACACAGAATCAGTCTACTCTGTTGCATATTCACCTGATGGCAACCACATTGTCTCTGGCTCTTGGGACTACACCATTAGAGTTTGGAATGCAACCACTGGGCAGTGTGTGGCAGGTCCATTCCAGGGGCACACAGAATCAGTCTACTCTGTTGCATATTCACCTGATGGCAGCCACATCGTCTCTGGTTCAGATGACTCCACCATTAGGGTTTGGAATGCAACCACTGGGCAATGTGTAACAGGTCCATTCCAGGGGCATACAAGAACAGTCAACTCTGTTGCATATTCACCTGATGGCAACCACATTGTCTCTGGCTCAGATGACAACACCATTAGGGTTTGGAATGCAACCACTGGGCAGTGTGTGGCAGGTCCATTCCAGGGACACACATATTCAGTCTCATCTGTTGCATATTCATCTGATGGCAGCTACATTGTTACTGGATCATATGATCATACTATATGTGTGTGGAGAGCTGAAAGGCTTATTTCCTATAGCAGTTTATGTGTGGAAGATAGCTGGATTCAATCTTCTAATGATCTTTGCTTTGGCTGGATAGCTCCTTGGAATAGAAGTACCTTCTATCCCCTTTATCATTCCTTAGCTATATCTTCAGATAGAGTTTATCATGCTGATATTGATACTTCTTTATTGGGAGAGTCTTGGATCTCTTGTTGGCAATGATTCTTTGTTGATGGTGATCTCTTATAGTACTCTACTTATAGTGACAGGTTAGTTATGTATACTGCTTTTCACTATGTATATTATATCTAGTAAGTTATGTGTTGACACTGGATAGTACTTGTGATACAAATGTTCATGATTGACAAAGAGTACAACAGTGAGGGTGCTACACCATGAAAAGATCTCCTTGGTGACTATATCAATATAGAATACAACTAGTCATAACAACAGTGACACTTGACAGTCCTAATTGACCTGTGGGACAAACCACCTGACAACATAACATTGGCACATTGACCCACACTCCCATCACCACTCACCTCCTGAACCTTGATGAATGCCCACCATGTCCAAACAAAACAGTCACATACTCTCACATACTCCTCTACATGAATGGGTGATGTTTGCCTACCCTATGTGCTCTCCCTACTCTCTGCCTGCCCTACACTGCCTCTCTGCCTGGATGAAGATGGCACATCATGAGATGCAGGGAAAAGACAATGATGTTTGATGTGTAAACATTGTTCAGCGAGTTCGAATAAGAGTGTGATGCGAGTTCCAAGGTACTGAAGACGTGCTCCATGGGACAGACGACAAGCTCAAGAACAGCAATGACGAAAACCGCACAAGCGCAGATGAACCAAATGATGATATTGAGCGCGAGCTTCTCTCGCCATGCCTGACGCACGTCATCGCGTTTCATCCGGCCGAACCACTTGAGGAAGATGGATGATATCCACCAAGTTAGGAGCCAACATAGCAGGACCCAGCGTCGACGCGCCGACATCTCCTTGACGACCTCGGTCGTCTCGTGCTCCATGATCTCACCCGCCAGAGCCTCTTTAGCAATCAATCCTTCCTTGTCTGTGTTTTGGAACACGTTCCTGGACGGCGCGTACGACTCCGAACCGTAGTTAGAAATGGTCTCTTCCCGATTGGACGTGAGTCGACTCCGGTTGTCGAAATCGTCAGAACGAAGCAGTTTGCGGTCCCCGTAAGTATTCGTCGTAGAAATCACGTTGGATTGTAGAGGCGTTGGCTACAAGTTGGGCGTGTGCCTGGCAAGACGTTTGATTGAACGAATCCGCGTAGTCGTCTGAGGGTAGACCTGGGGATGCGTAGGGAGCATATGGGTCACCCATTGAGCGAACGTCAATGCCGGCCTCTGCCTCGGCATCGCGGAGGCGATTTCGTTTCTGTTCCTCCACATCGAGAGCACAAAAATGCAGTCCTCAAGAGAATGGAAGATGGCTTGAGACAAGAACACCTAAGTTATGAGTAAAACGATGAGAATCCTTCAAAGTACATGACACTTAAGCACTCGAAGGTTACCTTGTATTGCCCAAGAACGCAATCCGTTTCCCCAAAACCAAAAGTAGTTCTCGTCTGCTCAACCTTCTGCTTCGCCGAGTCATCCATAACCCCCATCGGCTCCTTGTATCGCGTACAAAACTCGTCCGGAGTTAATCCTACCTGAAAGACATCGACGTCCCTCTTCGACACCTCGGTCAAAACCAAGCTCCGAATTTGTCCCTTGACGCTCCGTCCCTCCAATTGATTGGGCAACTGCGAGTCGTTCGGATTGACGCAAACGATGAACCAGCACTGCATGTCTGCCAACGTCTCGAACAAGGTGTCGAGAGCGGCTCTGAACTCGCCAGCTATACATGGCGTTGGGCCCGAAAAAGGGTTTGGCGCCTCTTCCTCTTCCCGCTCCTGTTCTTCGATGGCGCCACCTTCGCGGACCGTAACCATGCGCTTGATTGTGCCTTTACGCCGCGTTGATGGGGCACGCATTGGCTTGATGGGCTGTTGCGCGGAGACGATGGTTTCTTCATTCATGGGGTATGCCTGAGTGGCGATGGCTTTACTGGAGAAGAAGTCCTTGATGAAGAGGTTCACAGAACCAGCTCCTTCTACGCCGTCTGAGGCACCAGCGCTAGAGCCGCGGAGGAGCAAAACGAAGTCGGGGTTCAAGGAATCGGGGTTGCGGGCGAGGAAGCCCTCGGAGGAATACGTTACGGGACTATTGAAGTGGTTGACGGTGAAAATGGGGTATCCGAGCGATCGATCGCACCGACCTTGAAAGATGAATGGTTACCCCAGCGAAGGCTTCCGCCATCGTATGATCCGTCTTCTTGTGTGATCGGCAAGCTTGGTCGTCCATGATATGAATGAGGCCTGCTGGCATGTTTTGCAGAAGGTGAACACATTCCGAGTTGTCAAAGTACGGTACCGAGGGGACGAAGCGAGAGATGCCCTCGGTTTGATATTCGTCAACGTGCGACTCGAAGATGCGTTTCAGGATAAAGTTCCGCAATCGCTCGTTGGCAAAACTGATGAAGAACTGATCGAGGGAGTTGGGGCGGCTCGTCATGTTTTGTGGACCGGGGAGATCAAAGAGACCGATAAAGGTGTCGAAGTCATCACGACAGAGGCGTTGGTTGATGTGTTCGTTCAACCAGGCAAAAAGGAGAGAGTAGAGCGTCTTGGCAAAGCCGTCACGGTTGTCAGAGGCGCCGTCAGGATCTAGAAAAACGGTGCAAAGCTCCTTTCGGACGAGCTTGGTCTTGCATGAATATTTACATGATCGTGTTGCACCCTTGTAAGCTGCATGATACGATGCACTAGCCGCCGTTGAGCAAGGCGCGCACCAGCCCGTCGAGGTGTCGAGTGAGCTTGGGGCGAGCCGCGGTGAGGGTGATGCATTGATGCCAGGAGGGAGGTACAGTCTATCAAATGATTTCGTTGGCGCGCGGGTGTAGAAAAGGCGATCGGCAGACGGGTGAGTGTACTCTGAGAAATGGGCGCCGTGAATAAAGGGATCATGGGGGTTTAGACAAGCTGGAAAAAAGGGGGGCTCAATGAGCACGATGAAAACGGGAGGAGGGGAAGGGAGGATGGACAAACCAGGGTCATTCGACGCACCAGACGACGTTGATGTCTGTGGCGTTGCTTGAGTGGCCAGACCGGATGAGATTGCACTCAGCAAGGGTCGTACACCGTTCTGCACCTGCGCGGTTTTACTGTCTAAGTCTTGATGGTTGTGCGTTTGCACTCGCCTTGTCGCTATCGACCAAGGATTTCGGCCTCCATCTGCGGCTGTTGTGACCTGACAAAGGGCAGTCTCGACTTTGAGGGCCACGACGACTGTTGTGGTATGCAGGAAGGAGTATGGCTAAGAGGAGGACACAGCGATGATTATTGATGGAAACCGAGTCCAGCTGCTGAAAGACTCTGAGAGGGGCGCCCAAAAACGTTTGAATGAAGGGGGCGAGTTTATCGTGACCCCCTCCTACTTCCATATGTAGATCGATGACCTCTCCCGCTCCAAGGCTCGAGCTAACCTTCCCTGCACGATTCGGACTTTCCATGCGCTCCGAAGGTCAGGCCTAGCGATCAGATATCGATCACCGGCGAACTCAAATTGTCGTCTATGCCACCTAGATCTAGACCCCACGTGACCCATCCCGTCAGTCGACGCGCATATACACAGCATCCATACAAACACATACCGAGGGCCTCGGCGATGCCAGTCACGAGTCCAGCAACGACGCCGATCGTGAGCAACCCCGCCCAACCATCAAACGTTGGAGAGGACCCGGAGCCGTTACGCGCACCCCCGATGAAACTCTGCGAGACACCCTCTTGCCACTCCCACGTCAACCCGTGTGGTCTCACCGGTGCGAGCAGCGTCCAGAATCCGATCGTGATCGCAGCACTGGTGAGCGAGGCAGCGATGAACCCGACCAGACTCTTGCGTGGTGCGAGTGGAAGGACGCCAAAGAGCCGCTTTGGTAGGCGAGGCGTGCAGCTTCCGTAGAGCCGGCCAAAGGTGGACGCGGCTGTATCGGCCCAAGACAGTCTGCATAGAAGGCAGACTCGGACGGTGAACGACGGAGTGAGATATGAGGGGGGCGAGACGACGTACATGAGCACCGAGATGACAGCGATGTCGAGAGAGAGTGTGACGAGGCCGGTATTGACGCCGAATCTATACCATATGACGCCGTTTGAGGTTTTCTACAGACCATCGATCATGATCGCGAGAGGGACATGGGTATGCCGACACACTTTTCAAAGGTGTACTCCAAGGAAGGGTAACGCAGTCGGAAGATGTCTGTGGGTATCAAGACGGCAAGTGCGGAGCTGAGCGCGACGATGACATGCCGAGGGTCCCGTTTGAAGTATAGAGGTATATGGTAAAAAATCCTGTCGGGCACTTGAGTGCCAGCTGCCAAAACACGGGTGCAATGGAACACACCGATCAACGAATGCAATGGTAGTCTATGGCACCATGTGGTTTGTCGTCTCTAGCCCCCAATATGATCGTGTTCAAGATTGTGCCGTGCATCATGCATCAACTCCGAGCGCCGCACGGTGGATAACTTACTTTCCGCCCCAGGCGACCTTTTTTCGCTGTCGATCGTTGGTATCGACGACCTCCGTGTGAGTGGCCATGCAATGGGCGACTGGCTCAGAAAATCTGAGTTACTTTGGCTGAGTTTGGAATGAGTTTGGGCAACCAGTCGATTTCTGCAATCGCTCTGGAGGACTCGCTTGCACCCAGGAAACAAGATGCACCGCGTCAGCCAGTCAAAGGATCCCCCTCACACCAAGACACAGTGATCCACCCCCGCTCCACCCCAGGCACTTAGATGGCTATTCGATCTTACAAGGCTCGCTCCAATGGCTGTCGAGAACCCTCCGACCTTGAGGACGTCCGTCCACTCTCCCTCTTGGCTCGCCATGTCAACCTGCATCGCAGACACCTTGACGAAGTATTCCTCCGCTCTTCAAAGCACTCCCCTCATCTATCTCCAGGAAAACTCACCAATATATCCCCTCAGTTCCAATCTCCCGCCTTCAAACGTTTTCGTGCGTCCATATCAGAGTTAATAGAACATCTTGTTCTTGCAGTGGGTGTGCTCGGTTCTTCATCGATCTCATAACAATATCCATCGATACATTCCTTCCGTTGTACCACCATGGTCGTCGTGGCCCTCAAGTCGAGACCACCGTTTATCTGGTCGCAAAAACCGTAGATGGAAGCCGAAATCCTTGGTCGACGGCGAGAAGGTGGGCGCAATTGCAAAGTCATCAAGACTTGGACAACGAAACCGGGCAAGTGCAACGACGCAAGACCCTTGCCGAGTACATCAAGGGACGCAGTCCAAGATCTCGCCCGATCCGGCTATTCAAGCAATGTCACAGACGTCGATGTCATCTGGTGCATCGCCGACACTGGTTCGTCCGTCCCCCCTCCCTTACCCATCGCGTTAACGCAGCCGTTTTATTATTTAGCACCTCTAATCCTGATGATCCCTCTGTTCACGGCGCTCGTTTCTCAGAAAACAGCCACCCACCTGTGGGTCTTCTACGCCTGCGCGCCGACCAAACCGTTCGACCGTTTTAGTGACGACGTTGGAACACAGATATCAGCATTCAATATTCAAATTTTGCGTGATTGACCTCGGTCGACGTTTGTGGTCATGCCAAGTGAGAGGTGATTCTACAGCGACGCTCGGTTGAGCATGGCTGAGCCAGGGAACTTGTGCACTTTTGCACGATCGGTTCCTTGACTCACCGATGGATGTTGCTTGGACGATGCTCGATGAGTTGAACGTTGAACACCAAGTCTACATACTCAACTATGTATACCGCTAACAAATTGTATGCACCTAGTCTCTAGTAATTAGCTGATCTTGTACGATTGATATGTACTAGTGGTATATAATAGACATTGATATGGGTAGAGTCCCCCATGGAAGATGCATGATGTGCCATCAGAAAGACTGGTAATGAATGATAGACATGCCTAGATAGTGTTGGAACAACCGGAAGGTGACTAAGGAATGGGTAAGGCTCCAGTCATAGTGAGTACAAGACTGGAGGGAAAGAGGTGTAGTGAGTGGAGCAAGGTGTGTGGGCAGCATGGCACTGTAAAAGGAAATGTAGGAAAAGTGGTAAGCCTGAGTAAAAGCTAATGGTATCTACATGAAGGGCTGGATCTCCAACAGATAGCCCAAAAGTTGTCATGGTCCATTAATGCGTTTCACCACTATGGCCCATGTGGCCACAACAAATCCATGAAGATACCAAGATTGAGCAGGAAATTTTGATTCTGTGCCATGATTGTTATGTTTCCTTCTAACCCTTAGTAGTCACTACACATTTCATACACTTTACTTTGTAATAACTAGTGTGACTGACATTAGTAACCAAATCCTAATTGGTGTGACTGACACCAATTAGCATAACTAGCATTAGGATTCATTAGGATTCAAACCCTAGTTAGCGTGACTGACAAGTATTAGGTTAAGTGTGACTGACACTAGGTCATCACTAATTAACCCTAATCAGATCAACTCAGAATGAGTCACAACTAGTCAGATCACTTAGGAATGAGTCATAGCTAGTCATATGCTTATCAGCCTCATGGATACCTCATGTATTTCATCTCTGTACACTATCTCTGCCTCATGCCCCTATCT
>JBBPOB010000466.1:0-16360 GCA_038091275.1 Tylopilus subfusipes | reverse complement strand
ACCCATATCATACACGAACCCCGTTTCTCCGAGTCAATCTCAGCGTCCTGCCTCTTACATGCCACCGCCTCCGCCACAGCCGCCACGGAGCTCATACGCTGCGCCGAATCCACCTTTAGATCCATATGCCAGTCTGAGACTTATTGGCTCATCACAATATGCTGCCCCGTCTGCCCCGCCTCCACCACCATCCGTACCACCAAGGCAGTCCTCGTTCCCCTCCCCGCTGCCACCACCACCACAATCACAACCTTCTCGTCAGTATGGGTCACCGGGATACACGAGTACAACCTTCCCTGCACCGCCGCGCCCGATGCAATATTCGTCACCTCCGCCTCCCTCGGGTACATCCCCACGACCACCGGCACAGCACCAACAGATGCCACCACCTCCACAAGGTTTTGCTCCACAGTATTATCAAGGTTATGGACGTTGAGGAGTACAAATGTACGATACTATCATAGGGCGAGAACGAGAACGACACTTGGGTTTCCGTGGACTCTTAGGTTACTCTACTGGATAGTAGGAATCAATGTTTACCTTCCCCCACACAACGTAGTTACTCTAATGACAATTACGAATACGACTTTGAGAGCGCGTCCGATGCTCAGATAAGTTATGTTCGTATGAGTGATATTGCGGGCTCAGGCCTCCCCATACAACACCCTCCTTGTCCATTCCGACGCTCGTCGCTCCCATCGTCCGACGGTAGTGTACACGCCCGCGACGTGCTCGTTCCAGCGCGCTTGCAGCATGGTCGTAAACGGCCGCTCGACGATCCGCTTGGACGCAGGCAGTGGGCCCGGGAGCGCTGCGGACGCATCGACGAGCCGGTCAGAGAGGCTGTGCAGGCTGTTGGGCCCCGAAGGTTACGTGGCTGGTTGGCAGGAAACAAACAAACACGCACTCGTTACGGTGTTGCGCGGTCCTGAACGTGTGCGCCGTGGTGGGTTTTGGGTTTGAGGTGAGGTGAGGTTATGGGCCGGCTAGTACTTATGGGAGGAACGTACCTCGTTTGTATCAGGTTCGAGAATCCATAGTACACCTGCAGTGCACGAGGCTAGTCGGAAGGAGTTTTCGGGGGGGATGGGGAAGGACTTACTCCACCCGTTGCGATTGCGCCTGCGAGGGATCCGACGAGAAACGACATCGGTGGGGTTACGCTACTAGCAAAGGTGGTGACTTTCTGAATCTTTTCCGGCCTTCTCACGCCCGGTCTATAGACAGCCTCACAACCCATACATGATTGGACGAGTGCCAATACATCAAGAGAAGTTACATAGGTGCCAGTCAAAATGTCCTGTTAAATCACGACCAAGTTGAACATCTGTTCCAGGTAGCACCAGGTCAAGTTCGTACATGACATGCGACCGTGACTCCAGTGATTTTAAAGTTACTCATCTCTCCGTGCCCTGTAGCGTGTACGGCTTTACCGCGTCGCAGTATGATCCGTAGGGCTTGCAATGACAGTCGCCCAGGCACCTTCGAGCTGAGAGGTCGAGTGAGCTGGCCGAACAGCTGTCGCACGACCCACCATACACGAGACTATCCCAAGATCAAGAGAGGAATTATGTTCAACGATCCACTCGCGACCCAAGTCTAGAACGCGGAATGGGGATGAATCGAAGTTGCAACGATGGTGACCTGGCAAAGCACGTCAGCACATAAAAACGATCTAACCAATGTCGCACCTCTACTAGGATTCTGATCCCAGTACTGAGGCTCTCGACCTCATTTATGACCTTGCCGACACCGGCTTCAATGAACTACTCAACAGTGGCTCGAAGGCTCTCGGTTTCGGTTTGCATGACGACTCGCTCTTCTTCCAGTTGCGCGATCCTCTCAAGTTCCTCGAGAAGAGGCGCGTCATCACCTGACCTTTGGGCGCTCTTTCTGCCCTTTCTCTTCCTGCCTGTGTACACCGTAAGATATGAAAATTGGATAAGTTGGACAGAACACACCTTTTCTGCCCTTGTGTTTGGACCGCCCCATTCACCGACTTTGCTCTAGCAAATGATGAATCCCTTTTCAAGTCACTGTCCGTGCTCTGAAAGGCATCGGAGATGCCTTTCAGGTGTTTGTCGCCGTTGTCACCTGGTCGGATGAGTTCTGCAGGTTGAGGCCCGACGTCTGTAATCATTTAGAAGACACATAGAATCATTAGGTGAGTGCTAACCTTGGAAGAGCATTGCAGTGAAAGCAGATACTTAGAGGAGGTCTCGCAGGAAATACTTGGTTCCTGAGCCTGTTGTTCGCCATTTGGCATCGCGCGACGTCAGCGAACAAAGAGGCACTCACTATGTTAGCGTTATCGCTTACTGGTTCTTTTGCACATTCAGGATGGTCGCAGGCTTTCTATATGCTTCTCGATCGACCAGCTCCAAGACGAAGCTCAATTACTACTGAATGATACATAAATTACTGCGCAAGTTGTACATGGAAAAATGCGAGGTCGGATCAGAGTGAAAGAGATCAAAATCACGGTAATCTTTTTTGCATCACTTGACATGGAGCTTCACCATGGCGGTCTCTAGGCACATGACAGTGTCTGAATCCATCGATTTCGAGACCTTCCATATACCCGAGGCCGGTTGTTCGCATAGGATCACCTCGGTGCCCTTGGAGGGTCCATCCAGTGGGATGGCGTGATCGCCCACCCGTTCTGGACGAACAGGACTGAGATAGTTGATCGGTACTTCCATCGTGGTACCCTCTCGACCAGGGTTAATGTGCTCGATGGTAACGAGCGTGTCCCCAGGAGTTTGGAAGACGTTGGTCACAAAGCCCTGGGCACCGTTGAACTCGCCACCGTGCCAGACGCCCAGCGTGTTGGTAATTTCCATCACTACCTTCTTGTCTTGGAAGGCTGGATCCAGTAGCCATGTGGGTGCTGAAAACAGCCTGGGTGAGATATCACTTTATAGGACCAGGCGGTTACTCACTCAAGTCATCCTCGTCTGCGGCCAAGACGCCTGGCGTTGGGGCCGAGTGCATAAAGCCACCCGACCCCATAGTTCGAGGCGTTGGTGCACTTGAGTACGGTGCAGCTGGTGTTGGAGCGGCGAACGGTGTCGGCGCAGCTGCTGGTGTAGGTGCAGACTTTGACCGAGTGAGTGAGCTGGAGCATAGATGGTATAGGCTTGTGACTTGGCGGTACTCACCCATGAAGAGTAACTTGCGTCGGCTGGCCGAGTAGGTGACGTGTTGCCCCATGTGTTGTTATCTGCAGAACCACCCCATCCTGTGCCCCAACCCGAACCAGGCGTTCTACCTCCATCGTTACCCCAGCTCGGGGACTCACTATTCGCATACGGGTTGGGAGTCCGTGACGACGCATTCCACGCCGCAGGGGTTTTACCTCCATCTTGATATGGATCAGGGGTCCGTGAAGAAGCATTCCAAGCCGGTGTCTTGCCGCCATCCTGGTATGGGTTAGGTGTGCGCGACGAAGCGTTCCAGGCGGGAGTCTTGCCACTGTCACCACCAGAGGGATTCGGCGTTCGGGAAGAAGCATTCCACGCAGGGGTTCTTCCATCACCATTCGCGTACGGATTCGGGGTACGACCACTTCCCCAACCGGGTGTGCGGCCACCGGTCGCTTGCGCATAGGGGTTCGGTGTCCGCGCTGGTGCTCCTGGTGTCTTGAAACCACCCGCCCCGAAATTCGGGTTGTAGGGCTTGTTAAGAGGCAATAGTGTTCCATCAGGCCTGCGATAAGAGGGTTTGGGAATCACGAGTTAAAGGCTCATACACACTACTTACAATTTGCGGTAAAGCTTTGATTTGTCGATGGTAATCAGCTTGTTCCCAGTGTGTAACTCTACACGGGCAAGGGTTCCATTGGTATCTTTGATGATCCCGATGTAACCTTTCTGTGGTCCCTTGACGACAGTGACAAGGACACCAATGTCCCGATCTCGAGGCCCGCGTCCCATAGCAGAGCCAACCATACCTCCAGTGGTTGCACCACCAGCCACATGTGGGTTCATCTTACCGAGATCCATGCCCGGTTTGACAAGATTTCCCTTCGGCGCCAGTGAAGCCAAAGATCGGGCACGAGTGACGAAGACACCGCCGTTCTCGGGAATATCGCGGTTGTGTAAGAAAGCAAAAAACGATTGGTGAATGTGAAACACTCGGCCTTTCCGACCCTGGGGAACATTTAAGAATGGATAGGCGAATGTTTGGTGCGAACTCACCTCTCCATCTACTTCTCGGACATTGTCATTAACCCGAAGCTCGTGGCCTTCGGAATCGGTGGCTATTGCACGATTGGAATCCCGACGCATAGATATCTGATGAGGCTGGACAAGCCGTACTTGTCCATTTTGGTCAAGCACTCGGAAGGAGTCGCGCTCGGTCTTGAAGATGACCCCCACAGTTTGTAGACTGAGAACTTCATCAGTGTCAAAAGGAGTCAGCCAAGTATGTACTAACTCTAGTTGAACCAGATCGTGCAACTCGTAGTTGCCCACAACGTTGGTGCCGGAACCCACCTCAGCAGCCTCTCGAAGATCTTTCGAGAAGACAGAGACCTGAGTGGAAACATGGTGAACAAGGGATAACACCACGAATAACGAGCTTACCTCCTGCATGGACATGTCGGAAAGGAACGTGACGACGTTGTCAGAGACAGACACAACAAGACCAGTCTCGTCTGCGTTCTGACCGGTCATTACTTTGACATGGTCACCTGGTTTGAACCGCTTGCGGACGCTGCGAGCTGGAACGTCGACTTTTTGCCCGTCAATATCGACGCCTACTGCGGTGATGGTGACAACATCCTGGTTGATCGAGTCGACGACACCATGTACACCGGCTTGTTCTCCTTCAAAGACTTCGATGTGGTCTCCAGGCTGGAGGACAGAGATCGCGGCCTTTCGTGATGCTTCTGCGATAATAGAGAGGTCAACCGGATTCTCGTTCTCTGTACCATCTTGTCCTCGGGTAAAGCGCGTGATTTCGTCCAAGGTGGGATTAACATCGTCCAATTGTAGTGCTGAAAGTTTGAAGTCCTTTTCGATAAAACCGTCCTTGTACGTGTCATTTTGAAAGACGTAGACCTGATTCCGTTTGGAGACTTGTTTGCGACCGTATACCTTGACTACTTCCTCGTAATTGAAGAACCGTTGGGAAGGCCGCATTGTGGACAGACCGGCAGTTGCTTTCTTTCGCTTGCGTCCATCTACGCTTGCATCGTCCCTCGGGTTAAGATCGATGCGAGGAATGAACTTGAGGCCGACATCCTCGCCGTTCTCGGTTATGTCCATGACTTGTGCAAGATCACCCTGGTATTTTCCGCGCTTGATACGAACCCATGTGCCGGGAGTGACCGTCAAATCTTGCTTCTTAATTTGCAAAAGGCTGGCCATTTCCTCGATAGGTACCAAGGTGATACCACGGCTAGGGTAGACACCGACGAGACCTTTGCATGCCTGGTTGACCTGTTGGGCGCTACGAGCCTCCACGTATACCATCCCCGGCAGAGAATCTCGTTCGAAAGCCGATAATATCGAAAGCGGTTGAGCTGTGTACTCGAGATCAATCGCCTTGCGCACCAGACTGAACACGATGTCTCGTTCCCGTCCGGGCTAAGGTGGTATGAATGAAATTGCCAAGCCTGAATGCACTGGTACACTACCTTGACTCTAACTTGCCACAAGTTCGCATCATGTACTGAGGGCATAAGCAAGCGTTGTGGCACCTCGTTCATGTCACCCGTGTACCGTACCCCTGCGCTTCGATAGCGTTCGTGTAGATTTTGGGCAATTTTGGCCAGGTCTTGGTCATTCAGTTCTCTCTCTCGACGATCAAGACGAGCGTTGACAGCTGCTCTTCGATTCACATCGTCCTCATCCCCGTCAATACCGGCGTCCGCGATGAACTCATCTGGGCGGAGGTGGTTAGGGCTGTGGCGACGATGGTCCAAAATCAAGGCATACCACCGCCAGCTTCATCTTCCTCCTCTTCCTCCTCCTCTTCTGTATCGACCTCGGCCTCTACATCGAGGAAGCGGTTGACTGCACTACGCCTGTGACGGTGCTACGTGGATGTCAGCCGGAGACGCCCAAAGAACGATGTTGCGAAGAACACGAGCCTTTGCGCGCTTCCTTCCGCGATGGTCTTCCTCTTCCTCTTCCTCGTCGTCCTCGTCGTCGTCATCCAGTGCATCGTAGATGGATCCCCGAGACTTTCCAGTTTGGCGCTCCGGCCGAGTTTGCTCAACCTCTTCCTCCTCGTCGATGTCATGCTCTGGATGCACAGGATCCGAATCCTGTTCCTGCATTGCGTAGTCGTCGTCGACGTCCATGGTGGTGATATGAGGAAGAGCAGGGCCAACTTGAAAGTGTTCACGTTTCTGATTAGTCAGCCTTCCACTTTCGTCTGTCCAGTATTAATGCTTACTAATCGAGGATGCGTTTCGTCGAACTTCCACTCGAGCTGCTGCCGATCGTCTTTGACTTTGTTCTCAGGCCGCAACACATATCCAAACTGTGTCTTGTGAACAAAACATTCAACAGATTTGCTACCCCTCTGCTGTATCGCCGCGTGTTCATCTTCGCTTGGTATAAAGACGCAAAGACCAAGGTCGGTCTCGGACCGACGTTACCTTGCACAGTCACTCTATAGCGCTCTCCACACAGGTCATTTTACTCTTCGAGACCTTATCTAGATGTCTTCATCTCGCCCGTTATGTAGAGAAATTAGGCGAGTCGCCATTGATCTCTCTTTCAACGTCAATCTCTCACGACGGCTTGGTAGAGATCAGAGACTTTCCAAAGGCTCTGACCGGCGAACGCTACTCTCAGTTACTGCAGCAGTGCACTGAAGGCGTCCGAAACTGCGTTAACCTTAGGTCCTGCACATGGACCAGAGATGGATCCCTCCATTCTTGTGTGCTCGAGTCTCTTGTCGGCTGTTCACACCTGCACGAGCTGGAGATTAATGGGAACGACAGCAAATATGATCCCACTTTACTCACTCGGTTTAATCGTTTGAGCAAGATCTCGTTGATCATGCCCAGCGCTCACGTTCTGGACATTTTTCCTGCCTGGATTTCGATCACGGGCGAAACCCTTCGCAGCCTCACGATCATATGTAAGGTAAGCTGACATGCACATCCAGACCGAATTGGAAACTGTAGCCTGTCGACAGGCATCAACTCTCGTGACAGATGCATATTTGGTGCATCTCACGTCGAACCTTGAACGGTTGGAGTATCATTGGATGTCCCAGAGTGACCCATCTGGGCATCTCGGCGATCGCCTCCGCCAACAAGAGTGGGCTTATCGGAATAAGTGTCGAGAGCCTCTCGCAGGCATTCGTACGTGTTCTGCGCACGTGCTTGACCTGCTGGCCTTAGTCGTGCGTCCGGTAGGATATGTCTGCGTTCAAGGCCGCATGCATCCGTACAGAAGCATTGAGACGGTTGAGAGCGATCACTCTGACTGTCCACATCCATATGCCTCTGGATAAGTGGACTCGTGACGTAGGAGAGCTGTTATCTTCTGCGCCGCTGGAGGTACTCTCGATATACTCCACGAATACATCGGTATGGATTCCCATACTAGATGAGTTCTGGATAAATATAGCTACGAAACACGGTCAACGACTGAAGAAGTTCTCTGTCCATCGACTGCAAATTAGTCTCGTTGCACTGGAAGTGATTTGTTCACAGTGTCCACTGCTCGAGCAACTATTTATAGTGGCGGAGCAGCGTGAACTGGTAAGTACTTGGCTGGTTGTAATCGCGCTCTTGCATAAACATCTTTTTGCAGGACGATGCGGCCCGTCTATTCGCGTTAGCAAAGAACCTTCGCACACTTCACATCAATTTTCCACTGGCAACAAGCGAAACATCGGTGATCTCTCTACCCATGCTGATGGAGAAGGCGGTCTCGATCGTATCCGTTTGTTCCCCTACACTTGCGCAAATTGGATGTAACACACGAGTATGGCAGGTGAGTATCGGCAATGCGTTTACTTTGCTTGGTTTCCTTACTCGGTGACTCGGTGAGGTCAAGAGAACTGTCCATGAGGACGAGGACGGCAAGAAATACGTTATACCAACACTAGCTCCGCAAGAGAACCCGGATATTCCTGAACAGTTCCTTGTAATTCGGGCGTGAACGCTGGGTTCCACGTGACTCTTGAAGTTGTGGGGAGGTTACCCGTGGGTGGTGTTATGCCGTTATTCTTCCGTAGCGCAGTTGTTGGGGATGTGATTGATCAATCGACTGCTCGCCACCGCCAAACACGATAAGGGATGATGGTGGTAGTGACACTATGACTAGCATAAGCCAAACACGTGTAGCTGGGCAAAGTGGCCACAAGGCGTCCAGTTGACAGGCCGCCAAACATCCCACCTCTCCCTCGTCCTCGACCATGGAATCCCCCAGCGCTGTGTCAACGAGCACGTCTACGTTACGAACACTCCACCCACGACAAGAACAACACCCTAATTCTGTCAGTGCTGCAACCAGTGTTTCACAGCCATCGTCACCCCGGTCGAGTGCGCTTCCTTCGCCTCCAGACAGCCCATCTGAATCGATATCCTCCCTGCCGTCCGTCGGATCCTCTTTCTTCTTCTCCTCGGCGGCTGCCAGTCCCCCACATTCACATCCCCAATCAGACCATGGGAGGGAATCCACACAGGGGCTCATCATTCCGTCTCTAACTCTCCCGGAAGCCCTTCCACGACCGACACAATACGGAAAGACTCTAGGAGACATCCGTTTGCTCGTGATAGGTGACGCTGCTGAGGATCGCACTCTAGTGTCCAGTCTGTTGTTGGACGACAACGAGGACGTGGTGGACACCGGCGAGTGGGAAGCAACCAGTGACGGTTTCGTGCTACGCGCTTCGACGGACTGGATCGAACACAAGGACGCGCACGGACTCGAGAAATTCGAACCGTCGCGGAACGTCGAGCTTATTGTCCGTCAAAACATTCAGGGTGATGTACGTGTGCAACATCTCATATCAAATTAATTCTGAAGGACGGATGGATACCAGCCTTCTTCCATACTGCCAGCCATTCATTTACCATTCCATTCCCTACTGGAAATAATCGACAAACGCTGCCAGCCGTCTGTCGTCTTGGCTAACTTGATTGCGTCACCGTGGAGCCCGTTATACACCGTTCTTATAATTCTGACAAATTTAGGTGAGAAGGCTGTCCATCTCCACCCTCCGCAGAGGCCAACGTACTCCATTCACAGGACCGTCTACCACCGAGGACGAACTCATTGACACGCTTGCGCCTCATATCCCAGTCATGGTGCTTCGCCATGGCCTGGATCAGACCAGATTCCCTTCACGACCTCACATGTCTTCCTTCAGGCCTTCCTCACCTTCGGCGCTCCGCATTGGCTTATTCCGATCGCCAGAGACACTCTCGTCCATGCGCTACGAGGCAGCTGAACGGTTCCTACGTTGGCGGGAAGTCGAGCGTGCAGTAGAAAACATTGCTATAATTCATCGCGAAACAGCACACTATATCGCTGAGAAGCCACAGGGCTGGGACAAGGCCAGATGGGAGGCCGAGTGGGAGATGCGACTGTCCGAGGACGTCGCTACACGCGCCAGAGAGAACACTGTTACGGCCCGGCCAGATACGATCAGTCCGCCCTCTCCTTGCGTCGATCCCCTGCATCTCTCCAGTTTGCTATCGTTGTCTCTTTCTCTTCTTGAGCCGGTAAGAGACCGCTTGCACAAGAGCATGTCAAGTGTTTTGGCGAAGCTGTCCGACGGTGAGGTACAAGTTGCATTGATAGGTAGTTTTTGCATCGGGATTGGGATTGGTTTCATGATTCGATAGTCGCTTTCTTGTGGTACTGATTTTTTTGTGGACTACAGTGTATTATATCACAACGATTGGTTGCACGCTATTTTAATTGGATGGACCTCTCGTCGCAGCGCGGGAGACACCACATAGTGGTCATTTGGAGGCGAGTTTCAGTATGGCTCAATGGTCTAGTCGCATGATACGTGCTTCGGGTGATTTCCCCGCCACACAGGTGGTGAAGATGTACGTGACCCGGGTTCAATTCCCGGTTGAGCCCAATGATTTTCCTCCATCCACATTTGCACTGTTAATACCTTTTTGAATCCTCCCCCACTCACAAAGTATACTACATTTACAGCTAGTCCGTCACCCAAATACGTACACCCTAGGGAGGTTTGAATGTTTGTTGATAGTTATGTACCAAGTCCTTCTGAAACTAACACGACCAAGCAAGTCAAAGCCCAACTTCAAGATCAAATATGGCCCATCCTCTTGGTCCTACGGCGCTGTTGCGGATGGTGCGCCTGCCGGTATAGGCGGCTATTTGACTCCGTTCGCGTCTGATTGCTTGCGTAACCAACCACCGCTCAATCGTAGCAAGAATATCCTGTGAGTTACAAGGGCCAGTTGAGGCGAAGCTCTCGTGGCACCTCTTGAATCTGATCACTCACAGTCATGATCGTTTTCGAGCGCGGGGCAGTAGCCCAGAAGTACTCTCCCGTTTCTTTACTTGTAGATGTAATGCCATCCCTGAATTGCATCAAAGCGGGGAGGTTGCGATTCTTGCACAGCTTATCGTTGGCTTGGACCAGCAACGCATGCATAGCGCACAAGCGATCAAAGCGTTTCTCTCCTTCTGATAGAAGCGACAGGCAAAAATGAATATCCTTCGCGGTGGATATTTTTTCTCCGAACAAGCTGCCCATCAAGCTGGCAATATTAATACCGTATGGCATGGGTGCCGCGTTGTCCGCCTGAGCGGATGGCACCTCCATCCAGTCACCGCCCTGCATATTCCGCGTCGTTGACCGATTTTCAATGACAAAAAGTCGAATATGGACTTACCAACCCCCAGTACTTCTTGAACCCTGCCAGCGCTGAGAAGCGAACCGTATTGTGCAGGTTTTGCCCTTCCATGCAAGATGTCTTTGATAACTCCCTAACCATAGCACGCGCGATGCGGGATGCGAGGAGTGCGGTCCCCACGGATATGACTCCAAAGGAGATCAGTGACTCGACACAGGTGTCTACTCCTCGGCCGCGATAGTCCACCAGCCATTGGTTGACCATGTTGTGGAACCCCACTGGCGTCAGCGAGCCTGCACTGCTGGACGAAAGGCTTTCCTGATCCGAGGAGTTACTCTCGGTGGATTGGGATGGATCCTCTTCATTGGTTTGTTGATCCAGAGACTGATCAGGATAGCTGCTCCGTGACACTGCATCATCTTCACCGGTGACAGAGCCTTCAAGAGCTTGGGGTACCACCGCGTCTGGCGTAGTCGACGTTGTGTCGTCGACAAGCAGCCAGCCGTCTTCTTCGAGGCCACCGTCAGAAGACGGATCACTTGATGTAGGCCCGTCCGCATCAAATGCAGATCCCGCTGGCGTTGGTGGAGGGGCTCGGAGGGGGACCGGTTCAGTTTTCACAGACAGGGCCAGGTTGTCCATAGTGACATTTGGCAAGTCGTTCCACGCAGCGATCACCTCGACCGTCGGAAAGGGTAGGGTGTTCCCTATGAAGCACTTCCTCATCCGTTGAATTTTGATTATCAGTTCGTCGGCAAAGACATATTGCTGATGTTTCTTCTGGAAATGCTGATCGACATATTGTGCAAGCAGCTGCATCATGAGTGAGGTGAGGGGTGGGGTGCGTGAAGAGTAAGAGGTACTGTGGCTCTCTGGTCGTCAGCTTGGAGGAATTTATACGTTGTGGACTTGTGGATTTGTGGACAATAGTAGATCCGCTTTGGCAACACGAGGCATACCAAAGCGTCCACACCGGGTGACAGGGAGCGGTGTCCACCGATGTTCCGAGGAATTTCCAGGCGGAGCGTTCGCCCCCAGCGTCAATGCTCGGAGAGTGTGCTCAAGATCTGCGGATTTACTTTTTGAAGAACGCTCAGGCATGTATGATCGACGTCAGAAGCTTGTTGTTCGAACTATGCCACATGCCTCAGATGGGTCAGGAGGTGCTTTTCTTACGGATAATGGGCTTCAAATCTTATGACCATGTCAAAATTTATTCAGGAAAACTTCACACTCATTTGCGAGCACTTTCCACGTCGTCGCAGGCCGCGCTCCCGACAAAATAGATCATTGCCCGCCTTTTGCAGTGGCGTGCGAAGGCGCTTTGTCTCCCCACCCGATCGATGCACCGAAGACAAAGCAAGGCAGAGATAGATCCATTTGCACGTGTCTGACTACGCGACAGGGCAAAGAAAGGCTAGACATTGTCACTGAAAATGTCCGACTTATTCCCCAAGTAAAACACAGGAATCGGGTCGAGGGTGGCGCTGACGTTGACGATCTGGTCACTTTGGCCATAGTCCACGTCGGTCCACCTACAAGCACATCCAGGTGTCAGCGGATCGATCGCCTGCAAAGGGTACTGTATATTACCAGCGCGTCCAGGTCATGCCTTGCATTGATGCAGGGAGTCCAGGAAGGTAGACTTCCTTCGAAGTGGCACCTTGCACGCCGACGGGCGAAATGATCGACCGGGGCCCTAGATAGGATGGGTCAGGTAGGTCGTGCCGTCCGGAGCGCGCAGATCACTCGTTCCGCACCCAACATGGATTGATGAACCACGAGAGGATCGTAGCACCAGTAGCTTGGGCGATGAAAGGGACCGAGGGCGAGAAATCGTAATAGAGTGGACACATGATGCTTCTCCCGGTCGCCTGAAGCATCCCGAACAGGGTCTTCAGATAAGGGACGAGTTGGTAGCGAAGCGAGATGTACTAGAGATCGTCCGTGGTGAGATGGCGTCACATGGTACTATCAGGCTAATTACCTGCTTGATGATCTCAAAGTTCTGCTCGCCATATGACCAAGGTTCGTTCGCAGTTGTTAGCAAAGGAAGGTGTTGAAGGTGATGTGATGTTGCAGACACGCGAACTGAATGACGACATTAGACTGCATTCTGTTCAGCAAACATTCAACAACCCATGCACGCGCGTCTTTTTGGTATGGTCAGATCAACAGTAAGCAAGGGCAAGAATGGACTCACATAAGGAAGGAAAGTGCCAATACCCAACCATCTTACGAGCGGCTCTTGCCTGCGTTCACCTTTCATGGACACCGGGGTCATAATCAAATGCAAACGCATCTTACATATTCTGTATCAATGTCCAGCCCAGTAAAGCCATCGATATCGAGAGTCCAAGAAGATATGCCAGACGCAGCGACCAATGCGCCAGAAGTGATCTGCTGTAAAAGGACGTTGAACTCGGAAAGTGTATCCCTACTCCACATGTAGGAACAATATCGCTAGCCACCAGCAAAAGTACTGCGGGTCAACGACATGCATTCACAAGACGAGGAAGTGGTAGGTTGACGGGTCAGATTATGAAGCCCTTCATTGATAGCCTGTTGGTATAACCAGGGGTACATCTTTCTTGCGTGCCGATGAAGTACTAGGGAAATGCACGAGGGTACGGGATAAATTTGATCACCCCGGGCTGGCCATCTACAATTACGAGTTTCAACATATGCCCCAATTGCGGACATACGAGATACCCACTGTTTTCGTAAGCTTCTCCAAAGGTGCCGCCTAGATGTGTCGCGACCATCATTTGTAAGAGGGTAATCTATCTGAGTCTGTCATGACTGATCTTACCATCGGCTTGGTCGATCCAGAAGTTATGGATTCCATTTGAGAATCAACTTTCGTTAAATCATCTCCCTGCAGGGATGCGAGGATCGTAAGCGACAGGTTCGCTTTCCGAACGTTTGACATACGTAAGAACTTTCTTTCTTCAGGATTTGTAGAGTCGTAAACTCGGGTGCACACTCCTGCGAACGAGTCACCCTCGACGCTCGGCCACAGGGACACCATCATTTCTGCGCCAGCGAGGTTCTTCACCATTTGTGCCATCAATGTGGGGCCGGGCCAGTATTCTGGGTGAAAAGACTTATGAGAACAGCGCAGGGCAATCACGAGTACCCAGCACCTGCCAGTCACCCTGACACTTCTAAATGAAGAAATCTGGATATCAAAACGTGGAAAAGAGACTAGTGAACTACTTTCAACGACCTACTGATAACAACGAGGGAGACGTTGACTTGTTCGTCGTGGAAACGTTGAGCTAGATCCACGAATTGTGTTTGGTTCCGGTATCGTAGCTTGGACTGTTGATAGCCAAGGGCAAAGTCGGGTGGCATGGGTTGACGGCCTTTAGCACGCGCGTTGCATGCGGATGCTGACCTGTGACTGCAGTGTATTGCTGTTGAAGAGTGTCATAGTCACCGGGTTCCGCGGTAGTTCTAGGGGATGGCCAGGATGTAACTCATATGGACATCTATAGTAGTCAACCACTGTCGCTTCGCTAGAAACAAAACGGGTGCGGATGGGACTGAACTCTGAGTGTCAATAGCATGAGATTCCCGAGCGGAATGCTCTCGGGATGTCGCAAGCGTACCGATTCTGCCTTGGCTAGGCATGTTGAAAAATTGCAAGTAACTCTGTGAAAAGGTTGGTTGAAGACAACTACCCTGCCCAGGACGAAGGAGTTGAAATTGATGAGGCCATTACTTTGTCCTTTCTTGTTTACTGAATTGTCTTTGAAACACGCCTGTTGCCCGACTCTATAGAACTGTTCAGTAGGGTCAGAGATAAACGAGAACTCGGCGATGAAACTCGGAGTCTCGAATTCATGGACATAGTATCTGGAGTACAAGCACTTGTCGTACGTGAACTTTTGCGTCAAGAGCGTCCAAGATCCATTAGTCTCGACAAGATAAAAAGAGATCACGCCGGTGGCGATTTGGGTTACTATGTTTCCATTTTGTAAGGTCCCATTACCCTGGACATGTACGTGTTGATCGTACGCCAGGCCTTCGTTTCCTCCTGCGCCCTCGAGAGGAAGGTCTAGGAGAGTTGATAACTCGTTGCCAATCGGATCTCTCATGAGACTGGTTCGAACATGTATCCCATTGTTACCATAAGGCTGGAACATAGTTAGATGGCCCGTCCTCAACGACAAAGACATACTTGAAGGAAAACGCGCTCAAACCCATTCTGGAGTTTGATTCCAGCCGAACTCGACTCGGCAGTGTTGGTCGTTGCAGTGCAGTCGAAAAGAAAGCGAGAAAGACAGTGATACCTAACGTCGAGGAGAGTCGTCGAAGTTGGGCTAAAGTCGTATCAGCACACTCTTCTAAGTTGGCCACAGACGGCCCGCTGGAGTATGTCACATGGAGGATAAAAGATCTAGCATGTGTGCAGGGTGAAGATGTCGAGTGACGAACTGGCCATGCGCAGAAGAATCATAGATCGGCTGATCCGATTCAAGTGAGGATATGCGAAAAAGCTGAAGACATTGAATATCGGGTAACCCGATACGTACAGAAACCCGAAGATGGCTATCCTTGAAAAGCAACCCCTTTCTTTGTCGTCTCTGCGAGTCCGCCTCCTGCGAACCCCGTACCTGAAAGAAGAACGACGTTAGTACAAAGAAGTGATGGAACACCGTGGATTCACGAGAGAATAACAAACTATGCGTACGTACCTTCCCTCTTAAGCTCCACAATGTCAGGATCCGCCGATGTCCGATCGCAAACGATGCATTGGTTTGCGGGCCGCACAAGGGAGTCTGTACAAGCTTTGCATACAACGTGGGAACAAGGCCGCATTACTGGAGATCGTATGTGAACCATCAAGACTCGAGGCCGAGAAGGAACACGCACGGAACAGAATTTTATTATTAGAAAGATTGGTTTTGCAAGAGGGGCATATTGGATTCTTTGACTCTTCAGGCTGTTTGGCTTCGTTGGTCGCAGGAGTTGTGTTTGTCGATTGTGCACTCGTAGAGGCTGGGAAGGAAAATTGAACAGGAGTGAATGACTTCAAGCTTCGAATACAAGATAAGACAGAGCTCGCAGATGCTCGACAGTAACACGCACTTGATTGCATGAGATGGTTCGCCTCCTCGACACGTAGTTTGAAGCTTGACATCTTTCAATGATGACGGTGGGCCATTCGACGTATAGGTAGGTGTCAGCGATGGTAACCAGAAATCAGGCAGTTTGCTGCGTAGTGCCTCTGCCTGCTCTCGCTCTATCAGCCTGAGCGCAGCTTCCTCAGCTTCCCGTGCAAGCATTTCAACAGTTGAACCGTCGAAATCAAGTTTCCGTTTTCCTGCGCGACTCGCTGTAACATAATCGTTGTAAGATCAAGATATGATATGACTGATACCAGACTACGCACTTTGTTTAGTGGACTCGGCGCCTGTTGTCGAGACAATGGCAGGTAAGTTTGCAGATAGACCGAGTTGACCCTTCTCGAAATCTCGGAGGACGCGCTCCCTTGCGGCTTCCAATGCGCGCTGTTTCTCTTCTTCCGCCTCTCTCCTA
>JBBPOB010000465.1:0-16377 GCA_038091275.1 Tylopilus subfusipes | reverse complement strand
GAGAAATGTAACACTACCCCCTCTCTATGAGTCAGACTCTGAATGACTTTCTTCGAGGAGTACCTTTTCAATGCTTGGGATTACATCAGGATCTGTGTCTGATGTTCTGTCTGGATTGAGGATAATTAGGGCATTTGGATGATTAGAGGGACCAGCCTCTGGTCCATGGAACGTAGGAAGTGGGGAAGCTTCTTGGTTAAATGTGGGTACCCAGTCCCATCAGGTGTGCGGAGTAATTAATATTGGAATTGGATCAATGTTCATTTCATTGAATGGTTCCGATGAGCCTTCTGATTGCTCGGGATCTGTGTCCAAGGTTTCTGGTGGCTCTGGAGTTGTTTCCAATATCTCCGTTGATGATGAAGTTACTGGTGATGTAACTTCTTCGAGTAAGGGAGGGAGTATAGGTATTTATTGTACCATGAAGGGTGGGAGATGGTCATAGAACATCCTTGTGAGTTCATCAATATGGATCCATCTAGGATCATTGAATGGGTTTCCCCATTGTTCCCAATTGTTTCCTTGTTCTGGTTGGGGTTCGGGATCAGGAAAGATCATATCATCAGGGTTGTTTACCTGATGCCATTCTTCATGATCTTCTACTGTTAATCCCCAACCTTGTTCTGCCCAATTTTCTGTATTGTTATTGTTATCCCAATTTTCTCCAGGGTACTCGTTGGGTTCATCATCGTCATAGGGGTTTTCGCCAGGGTTTAGAGTATATGGGTTCAGTCCAAGTGGGCCGAGATCCATTGCTCCTGGCATTTGATCTTCTTCTTCTTCCCATAGTTGGTCCCAAGATCGCCAATGTCTATTTGGGCGGATCTCGAAAGTGAGGAGATCTTGTCTAAGACCTCTGTACCAAAAGTGAAGATCAAGTGAAAGCCCTGTTTCAAGATGACAAATTGTTGTTGACCATAGAGCGAGAGTGAGGATAATGAGGAAGATAAATAAAAGCAAGTAGATCCAAAAAGATAAAAGAGTAGATAAGATCATAGGGGTGTTTGGAGAAAAGAGAATGAGAATGCATAAAAAGATTTCGAGTATGTAAGGTGGAATTTCAAGGGTGAATTCCATTGTAATTGTTTTTGTGGGAGCAAGGCTCAACTGGGTTTCAGATGTTAGCACGTAGTACACCTATCGAGGGTGCACCTAGGATCAATGTGTTGTTCACCCTGTTGCAGCCCAGGGGTTCTTTCAATCTACATCTAAGTGATCAAAAGGTAGATGATCCTGGCTAATTTCTGGAATCGGTTTACCACAAAAGGTGAATAGTGAGTAGAAGGCAGTCTGCGACATAGCTAAATGTCGAGGTGCACTAGGATGGGATTGATGGAAATCCTTGATTGCTGATTGAGCATTCTTTAGATTAGATTTAGGTTCCCATGTTCAATCTTCATCAGTGTAGCCTTTCCAATGTACAAGGTATTCAAGGCGATTTTCTTTATATCGCAAATCTACGATGTATTCCACTTTGTATTCAATTTCTCTTTCTTCAGTAACTTCTACTGGTCCAGGTTTATACATGGTCTGACCTTCAAGGTGTTCCTTGTATGGTTTAATCTGGGAGATGTTTACTACTGGGTGGATTCACATAGATTTCGGAAGATGCAATTCTATTGCGTTATCTCTGATTCATTTTGTAATCTCGTAAGGTTCAAGCCAATGTTCTGTTAGCTTACGTGATAATCGGGTGAGTTTGAGATTCTCAGTGGAAAGCCAAACTTTATCTCCGATTTGATAATCAGGGGCATTAGATCTATGTCTGTTGGCCTGATTCTTCATTCGTAGCTTAGCTTTCTCTAGATTACTCCTTGTTTGTTCTAGAGTAGCTTGCATTTGTTTAGTCAATTCTTCAGCAGCTGGAGCTTTGGCAACTCTTCGTTCAAAGCCCATGCATGGTTGATAGAATCTAGTAACTTCGAAAGGTGATTTCGGTCTGAGGGTGGAATGATGTAGACAATCGAGGTTGAATTCCTAATTGTTTACAAATGTCTTTCATGACCTGTGAAGTGAATTGAGGTCCTCGATCGGATACAATTCCTATAGGAAGACTGTGTTGTTTCCATACATTGCGAAGGTAGAGTTTTGCAGTTTCCAATGCAGTAACTGTTTTATTGCATGGAATAAACTCAACTTCTTTGGAGAAGCGGTCAACAACTACTAAGATACTGTTGAATCCTTCTGATTTGGGTAGATCTGTGATGAAGTTGGCAGATATTTCTGTCCAAGGGACTGATGGAGTTTCAAGCAGTTGTAATTTACCTGGGGGAGCTTGATTAGATCCTTTGAATCGGGCACATCGATTGCATCAGGACACATAGTCCTTAACTAGCTTGGACATTCCTGGCCAAGTGTAGCTGCGTTGCACGAGTTCAAGGGTTTTCTCCATTCCTGGATGTCCTGGGATAGGAGTATCGTGATGTAACCATATGATCTCCATTCTGAGATTTTGATCATCAGATACAAACATTTGTCCTTCTCTAGTATAGAGAATTCCATCTAGATCTACACAGATCTTGTGTTGTTTAGAGTGTGTGATGATGTTAGACTCATGAATCTTTTCAGTGGCATTCCGAATATGATTCTTGATGTCATTAGCATCAGTAGTGATGTTTATGGATGTATATGCAATCTTATCAGGAGGGATGACGAGAACCATTTTGTTATCGTCTTCTTTTCCTATTGCGTGATCTTCTCGTCTTGATAAGGTATCTGGTTTACCCATTTGGGCTCCAGCTTTGTGTACCCATTTGAAATTGAATCTGGACAGATACTGAGCCCATCATGCTTGTCGACGATTCAGATCTTGTCGTTTCATGAACCATTGAAGGTTGGCATGATCATTCCATACTTCAAATTCGTGATCAGCTCCTTCTAGATAGTGTCTCCATTCTTCTAGGCTTCGGATTACACTTAGCATTTCTTTGTCTGCAATGGGGTAATTGTGTTCTTCTGGTGACATTGAGTGCGAAGAGTAAGCAACTGGATGCCATTTGCCATCTAATTCAATGGATAGCACGGCTCCTGTAGCGAAGTCTGAAGCATCGGTCTCAAGTCTGAACTTTTGATCAATATCTGGAAATGCTAGGATAGGGGCGGTAGTGAACTTATGTTTGAGATCATCAAACAATTTCTGTTGAGCTTCCTTCCATTCAAAGGGTTGATCTTTCTTTGTAAAATTGTTTAGAGGATGAGCTACCTGAGCATATCCTTCTATAAACCTTCAATAGAAGTTTGCCAATCCTAGAAAACTGCAAACTCCTCTAACTGTCTTAGGAGTCGGCCAATCTAGTATAGCCTTGACCTTGTCATTGTTCATCTGGATTCCTGAGGCAGTTACGGTCATGCCTAGGAATTCTACTTCCTTGACTTGGAAAGAACATTTCTCTGCTTTGATAAATAGATCGTGCTCTTTGAGGCATCATAAGACTTCAAGTACTATCTTATCATGTTCTTTTTGATCATCGGTCTTGGTGAAGATGAGCAGATCATCTATATAAACTACTAGGACATTTTCCATATCAGCAAAGATTTCGTTCATCATTGCCTGGAAGGTGGTGGGTGAGTTGCAAAGACCAAAATACATTACCAAGGGTTCAAAGGAACCTTGGTGGCATATGAATGCTGCTTTCCATTCATCTCCATCCTTGATTCTTACATTATTGTATCCCCATCAGAGATCCATTTTGGTAAATAGCTTTGCTCCGGTGAGTTTCTCAGATAACTGTCTGATTAGAGGAAGAGGATAGTTATTCTTGACTATGTGTTCATTAAGATAGCGATAGTCCTGTACCATTCGCTTCTTACCATCTTTCTTAGATACAAAGAACACTGGTGAAGTTTGCGGTGATTTAGAAGGTTGGATGTATCCTTTCTTCATCTGATCATCTATGAAATCGGATACTTCTCGCTGTTCTTGAGGAGATAGGGGTATTAGACGTCCTTTCTTTGGGTTGAAAGAATCTTTAAGATCTATGGCATGATCCCATGTCTTACGAATTGGCATTCATTCTGATTCTTTTTTAGAGAAGATGTTAAGGAATTTGTGGTATTCCTTAGGTACTAGATCTTCGTGTTTAGTATCAGGTTTAGGGGTTTCCTTGAGTTCTTCCTTTCTTTTGATAGCATGGATATGTAGGAGCGCATCTCTTTCAAGCATTTCTACATGCCTAGCAAAAGGGGATTTATTCTGAAGGGTTTTGCAAGTCCATGGACAGCATGTCATCTTGACTCATCCCTTTTCCCAATCTATATTTGGATTGTGGTGTTTAAGCCACGTGTAACCCAAGATCATTTGGTGCCTGCCTAGATTGGTTATCTCGGCAATTACCTGTTCTCAATGTCCTATCATGACTTTGGCACAATGGGTGATGTGTCACCTGCCGAATTATGAGTTCCATCGACATTGTAGATGGGGATTGGGTTTCTCAAAGGTCAAAGTGGGATCTTCCTTTGATTAGCCCATTTGCGATCAATAAATATGGTGTTAGCACCACTGTCTAACAAGGCGTCGACCTTGCTAAAGCTCTGTCTATACTTTATTGGTGCGATTTTGAGTGGTAATATGATGTCTCGGTGAGTCGAAGTGTTAGATATCTCTCGTGGATCTGGGGTTTGTGGAGTGAGGGTAAAAACGGAATTAAGCACTGGCTTTGTGTGGTCTCAGCCAAGCTCCTGGTCTACAGAAATCCCCATTTGACCATAATTTAAACATGAATGTGTAGCATCAGAAATAGGTTTTGATTCAATTCAGTCAATGTTCTGATAGACAACACTCGGATCACCCAGATCGATCAGAGTGCTTTGGCTTTTCCCTTTTCTGAGTCTTTAAGGTCATAGAAGAAGGCCTTGGCTTCTTCAAAGTTCATTCCTTGAATGAGGTGGGAACTTGAATCCCATGAGGTGGCTGGTTCGTTAGAATTGTCACAATTGGTAGATCGGATTCTAGATCCTGACTTAGAGCATGAAGGTTTGTGTTGTCCTTTAGACCAACCACATTCTCGGCAGTGGGTTGATGGTTTTGGACAGTCTTTAGCAAAGTGACCTGATCCACCACAGTTGTAGCAGTTCAGTCCTTTCCTGGGTTTACCTTTGCCCTTTCCTTTGCCTTTGGTGAAGGTGTCGATTTCGATCTCTTGTTTGATGTTGTCATTTTGATCTAAGGCACTGATATCCATGGAGCTCGGATCTCAGCGAGATGATCCGGCAACACCAAGGAATCGGGTTAATTGCCTCCATTGTCTGAGTTCTCATATCTTCTACAGGTATTCTTCAGGTGTAGCAGGGCATGTACCTGCTTTGATCAATTTCCGGGTGATGAACGGATCAATATTGTGTTCAATGATGTCACACAATTGTCCAGCTTCAAATTCTGACGTAGTGGCATATGTCTGGTATTTGATGATCCAGTCATCTACAGACATCTTTCCTTGTTTCAGATCTTTGAGCTTTTTGCGAGCCCAATCTTTCTGATTAGCTGGTCAGAATAGTCCTTCCAGTTCTGTGGTTAACTCAGCCCATGTGTATGCATTTCCAGCATTGATAGCCTCAAGGTGTGTTCGGGCAAAGTTTCCTGCTTTAGGTCCTTCTAGTCAAGATAGGACTGCTTGGACTGGTTTGTCAGTGTTGGTAGGCATGGCAGCATCACTTTCCTGTCGCCATGCTTTGACTTTAGCCCACCATTCTTTGAACTTAGCTATGGAACCATCGAAAGTTCCTAGGTTGGCAAGTAGTTTAGAGATTTTAGGTGTAGCGATTGCTCCACCTGCTTGTGCTTGTGCAAGTTGCATTTGTAGATTACCAACTTGTATACCCATCTGTTCACATGCATTGATGATGTTAGTGATGGCGGTAACTAGTGCTGGTACTCCTTGTTGGAAGTTTACTGTGCATGCATTGATAGCAGCAAGTACTTCATCTCTCATTTACTGGGAAGCCATAGTTACTTGCGGAGTTTCTTAGGTTTAGGCTTAATAGACTTAACCTTCTTGAGTAACTTAGCATAGACGGATTTCTTTGGATAGGGTTTTCCTGATTTTCGCTTGGCAAGTATGTCAATAGACTCTTGGAATCTTATCTTATTCTGCTTAGATAGGTTCCTGTGGCGCTTTACTGAATCCAGTTCATTCTCTTTCATCAATGATTACGTTATGTTGACTAACAGGTGCAGTTACAATTGATTGATTCTCAGAATCTCAATCGCTTTCGTAACTTGGGGGCAGAGATCTTGGTCTGATCTGATCCGGTTGATCAAGATCTTCTAGAGGTTCGTTAAGCTCTCTTTCAAGCTCAGGGTTCTCATTGTCTTCATGTCTTAGTCTCTCAATTTGCTCACATCTCTCTCTTAGTGTGATTAGCCACTCTCTGCGGATATATTTTGTAGTTATTCTATAGGTCCCTGTAATGTTTAGGGAGCCTAAGGTCTCGTTTCCTATGAAGAGGAGGGCGGCTGCGATGACTACCACATTCAGAGTGACGGTGCCAATGAGGGACAGGAGGAGGGGAAGGAGAAGGATTAGTGGAAGAGGGAGGGTGGATCCGATATACATGGTGAGATCCTACACCTCTTTGGAATGCATTCGCTGGGTGGAGATGAACTAGCAGCTCTACCTCTTTGCTGCGCAATATCAAGTTCAATACCCTCTTGAATAATATCCTGGACCTGTTGTGGGAGGAGTGCTCTACAACAATAGTAAGCGCAACTGCATCAGAGCAGAGTGAAGGGAGTGCTAAATCCAGATCTGAATATCTCCTGTTTAAGGAGGCGGTGGCGGATCAGTGTCCAATCTACTGCTTCTTGAAGAAGCAGGGGTGAGCGGAGCGGAGATGTATTGAACTCCCTTAGATCAGGGAACATAAGGTCCTGATCTTCTGAGAAATGGACCAGGTCTTGGAGGTCCATGTACGTGGGGGCGGGGCTTCTCCTGCTAAAGGGAGAAAAGCGGGGCGGTGTGGGGTATTCGACATAAGGGTCGAATGCGATGAAGGGTTCCAGGGCAGCTTCTGGAATGGGAGGAGGAAAGTAGGCAGGGGAGCAGGTCCTGTATGAGGTGAGCTCATCTAACTTGATCTGATCAAAGTAATCAGATGCATCGTCTGAAAAGTCGGGTCAAAGGAGGTCCTCGACATGTGGGATTGTCTGTACCTCTGGTAAACTCGGTGGGTACGTTAACTCGGGGGTCTCCTCTTTCTTTGAGGCGGGGAGACTCAAGGGAAGGACGATCTTGTCTTCTTCTACCTTGATACTATATTCCGGGGATTCCGGCGCGGGATCCCAGAACTCAACTTCCAGGGTGGGTTCTTCTGAAGCAGGCATGTCCCACTCGTAGTTGACAGGGGCTTTCTGTCCTTCTGGGGCGAGGCCTTCCGGTAGACCATACAAGGTCCGGCAGCCATCAAGGTATGTGTTACCTTGATGTACTTCATCAATCGCTCTCCCACAAGTCCTGTAACGGAAGGGGACGGGGAAGCGGTAGTATTGCAACACTAAACTGATCAGTGGTTAGTATGCCCTGTGTGCGCGCTATGGATCAGAAGCCCTGTGCTTACTGATCAAAAATAAGGGGTGGAGGATAAGGCAGATGCGGAGTGGTGAGTTAAGCCTGCCACGGTATCAGTATGAAAGTCTTGTTCAAGTGAAATGACCAGACTCACTGAAGAGCTGATAGTCTGAGTTGAGATCAAGCAGGGCAAGGAATCAGTGGACAGTGGAGAATGGGAAATCTCCAAGTGAACAAGACTGGGGAGTCCAGTCGTTCACCTGGGCCTTTATATACTATTCTAAGGTTTGTACATGTGGATGGTAGATCTACAATATCCTGTGTCTAGTCTATCATGAGAAATACATGTGTGTACAGCCCAGATAACTGAATCATACCCTAGAGGACAAAGGGGAGTCATGGTGAGTCGGAATGTATATGAGGAGGAGCATGAGGACGAGATAGGGGCATGAGGCAGAGATAGTGCACAGAGATGAAATACATGAGGCGCCCATGAGGCAATAGACAATGTTACTATCTATGACTCATTCTGACTAAGTGTGACTACCTGTGACTCATCCTGAGTTGATCTGACTAGATCTAACTAGGGTGATCAGTAGTGTGATCAGTATGTAATCAGTACTGAGAGGTTGAGAGTTCGATTCTCTCAATGGGCAAATAATTAAGTAGCATAGTAAAGTGTACAAAATGTGTAGTAGTGACTAAGGATTTAGGAGAAACATAACAGGTGTGGCAATGACAGACCCATATCCATGGTATTACCTACATATCAGCCACAATAGTGTATTCTAGTATTGAGAAGCCAGCAAGCAGCCAGGGCCAACCAGTCATGAAGAAGCTTCAGATGATCAAGTCTGATTGGGTTTTGATCAACAACATCACTCATGCCAACTTCATCAAGGCATTTCTTTCAATCCATGACCTTGCTGATCAATACAGCCCTAATGTTCAATTTGGTTCACAGTTCAAGCTATGGTGGACAGGATCAAGGTAGATGTATACATGCTGGGTTTCTGCCTCATCTACTAATTAGGGACTGCATAGTGGTGGAAAGGCCAGTGCATCAATGATCAACAATGATCATGATTTTGATGTCACTAAGAGTCTGAACGGATTGTGAAATCCAAAAAGTAGCCAAGTGTGTTTGAGTTTGTTTTGTGGCAGAGTGAGCCTGGCACGGCCGGCCGTTCGGTCAGAGACTGGACTTTTAGAAACCTTGTTGCCCGTCAATGCATATGATATGCCCCTCAACCTGCTTTCTCCTTATCAAGATCACATTACTGGTGATCGAGAATATTTCCACCAAAATCTTCTCCAACTTGTAGGAGATCTCAACAACCTCTCAGATATATTCATGTCTCAGCTCACATCTGGAGCACCTGCCAATGCTGCCGACGAGCCCAAGACAGTGAGGTGGAGTGAGGGTGAGGTCGATGCCCTCATAGACTACCTCCACAAGCACCATACTGCACAAGTTGGTGGAAGTTTCAAGGATTCTATGTTCAACAATGCCGCTGAGTACATCAAGCACCTTCACCTCGCAGGTAAAGTCAAGGATGGCAAGAGCCTCCGGAACAAGTGGAACAGTGTACGTTGTACCATAGTCCCTCATTATTCAATATGATACTGAGTCTCCTCTAGCTTAAGTCAGTTTACTTTAGTATATCAACCTATTGAGCACAGTCGGGCTTCCATTGGGACAACGAAAGGGGGGCAAATATACAAGGATCTGCTGCTGCTGAAGTCTTCGACACTTACATCACACGAAAGGTAATTCTTCCATCCTAAATATCTACTCTAAGTTTATGCTGACTTGGACTCCAACCAGACAAACTCAACAATGAAACAGTTCTGCAACAGCGGCTGGAAGTATTTAGCGCAAATGGAAGACATTGTCCCCTTGGGTGGTGCCAATGGGACCTGATCAGGTTATCGTGCGACCATCGGTGTTGTAGCACCTGCTGTCAGCAGCACGGAGACTTCTTGTAGTGTATCCAAGTCAGTTGCTGGTCATGCCCCCCCCCTGACAATGTCCTGCAACTCCCACCTTTCACTTCTGCCACCAATTCCACAACTGCAAACAATACTACCGTGACCTCTCCCAATGTACTTCCTTCCCTGCCAGTGCCAGACCCTAAGACAGCCTCACCTCAGGCTGTCACTGCTGTTGATAGCGGATCAACTCAGAGCAGTAGCAAGCATCTCTACTCTACGATCTCACCTGATGTTACCAATCCAACCTCCAATCCCTTACTCCTTTTCTCATCACCAGCACGCCCACCATCATCGCTGGCAGTTTCAACTCTTCCATCAGCTTCCCAGATTGCTCCAAGTCAACGCTCTAGCAAGCATAGCCGAGCATCAGCTCCACTGGTAAAGGATGATCAACGATCATCCATTGTTGCAATCAACCAGGTCAACAACTCAATCTGATCCCTCAATGATACCATTTCAACTTGGTTTCGCGACAAGCTGACCATTGTCGGTTCCACCACTGATCAGCTCTATCACATTCCAGGGCTCAAGACAGAGCACATTGTAGCACTGGGGGAATATTTTTCACAGAATGAAAGTAAGGCATCTGTTTTTCTTTCCTTCTGGCAGGAGGAGCATATTGCATATGCATTCAAGTTGTACAATGAGTTCTGTATTCCGAGTCTGTAGTCACGGTTACATGATTGTTTTTTTACTCACATTGTAGCAACTATGTTTTTCGTATCGAGCCTCAATCAAAGTCATATGTTGCATTTTGACTCGGATGACTATGTGTACATGTTCAAAAGATTGTCCAAGTCCAAGTCATCATTTGATCCCACCACAGACTCCTCCCTCACACGGTCAACCAATATACTCTGGTAATCATCCCACATCAACTGAGCAATATCGTCCCACATCTCCTTTGCTGTCCGATTGTCTTCGCCTGATGCGTGATCTGCTATTTCAGATTCAGCGATGTGAAGATGGTACTCATTGTTGTTACTGTTGTCATTCAAGTTGTCATTGATGTTGTCATCGTGTGTTCATCTGAGACTTCTGAGTCGGATTCTGAGGGATCATTGTACGAGTTGCGTGGGTAGATAAAGTTGTGGAGAGCACTGAGCCGCGTAGGTATTCTGGCTTGTACATTGAGAGGAAACCTTGTCGGGAGTAGTAGGATCTGAAAGTGCTGCTTGAAGATGCCAAACGCACACTCAACAACGTTTCGGGCAGATGCATGTTGCAAATTAAACAATTCTTCTCAATTTAAAGGGCTGGGACATGTGGTGAGAATCAAAGAATAATCAAGAAGACTCAGAGGGATCATAACTTACCACACACTGGCTCAGCCCCACTCTGCAGGATGATACCGCACCCCCCGATATGGAACAAGTAGGTTTGACCGCAACGGGTAGCCCACATCAGCAAGCAAGAACTTGCCGGATGGAATGCATAGGTCAGTGGTTGATGCATCTTCGAAGATGCAGGCATCCATTGCAGATCCTTCCCATCCGGTAAGTGTGTATGTAAACTTGAGGTCGAAGTCGCAGACAAAAAGCCCAATTTGGGACAGGAATCCCTTGCGGTTGCGGTAAACTGAATGTAGGCTAGTAGGGACAGAAATTGGTATATGACTTCCATCGATCGCTCCAATTGCATGCTGAAAGTAAGGAAAAAACTTGGGATTGTGATGGATTTTCGATGGGATAGTCTCATCAGTTGGAAATATTACATAGTTGGTATAGAACGGTGGGCTGGCAAGTACGTTGAGAGTTTTTTTAAAGTAGCTAGGTAGTGTTTGGTAAGCGGTCACAGTTGTGGTGCTGTTATCGATATCTAGTGCTCACCGAGAGATCGTATCACTTGAGCATTGAAAGTATTCACCAACGTGCCTGACTGTGAGGCCAGTCATGCAAGTGTATAGAAAGATTGCAATCTGTTCCTCGAGAGTTACTCTATGAGAGTCTTGATGACCAAGGTCACGAAAGTCAGCTACGATTGCAAGAAAATCTTCTTTTCGAAGCCCTAATTCACAACAGATCCAGTCTGGGTGGCCTGTAATCAATTCCAAGACCCATGCGTGTCCGGAGAGAATTGAAGTATGGTATTTTTAAGGGTCACAATGGGTCACCGGAGGAGAGATGAGAATATCAAAGAGTGAAACAAGAAGGATCTGCATAAGCTTTAAGATGTCCTGAATAATTTGCTTATGAGTCTCATCTGAGCGATGCGATGGCCTGGGTACCCGCATGCTAGTAGAGGACATCATGATCGTGCTGACCAGATACACCGAGCCCTTCTGGTCTGCCATTGCCCATGCAATGATTTCAGGCCCCGACAGCCGGCCTGGGCTCACTCTGCCACAGAACAAACTCAAACACACTCAGCTACTTTTTGAATTTCGCAATCCATTCAGACTCTAAAGCTGCTTTGTTGAAAAAAAAGCATCATTCTTGTATAGTCAGTGTTGAGTTTGATATGAATATCATGGATTGCTTCTGTGTTTTCAAGCAGGTAAGTAGACTGTTCAAAGTCATGTGTTGGATTGTACTTACATTGTGCAACAGCCAATCTTGCAAGTTGATCAATCCAATGGTCATGAGTTAACAGGGAGTGGTAGCACAAGAGTACTAGTATAACCATTTTCACCACCTAATTGTAATGACTGATTTCAATACTAGATCCCACATGTAGATGCATTCACAAAGGAGGCTCAACTTTATGGTACAATCATTCTTCAGCTGAAACAAAAATAGGGCTGTGAAAAGCACTTGGGCAAGAATGGGGGTATTGGCCACTGTTATGTCACTCCAACAGGTGAACATCTTGGGCTAAACAATCAAAAGCTCAAGTTGTGGGCTGCTGCTATTGTAGGTACCTTATTTGGTCCCACTACATTTATACAGCTAATTTTGACCTTCATAGACTGCTGCAAATGCCACAAAGCACAAGCCTCTAAATTCTATAGATTTTGATCCACTTCAGGATGAAAGGCTTGACATCACCCACCCTATGGCCAGACTGGCCTGCATTCCTCTAGCTCTGAATCACCAGATTCTACAACTGCATTACTTGCTGCAGTTACCTCCCTTGTTGCCACTCAGATTGCCTTGAAGCCAGCTTTATCCTCAATAGCTTTGAATATCCCCTCCATTCCTTGTCAGTCTGCCCACTATGATGTTTCTTCACCACTCTCTCCAATCCCTCCCACTGGAATAGAAATTCATTGTCTCCTGCAAGATTTCTTTTTTCACAAAGGGATTGACTTCCATGGTGCTAATAGCATGCTCCAAGATCTTAAATTTACACCTGATGTCATCAAGGATGTATCCAGTGTATGTCTTCATGAATTACTTGGCACAATAGAGGGTTGGGCAGTCAAACTTCAGGCTTTTTCTTGTGAATGGAGTGAGCACTTGTCAGTCAAGCAATGTCATCTCTACTAGGTGTCTATGGTGGTGCATATCACAAAGCCTGAGTCATTCATTATTACTCCACTCATTTAATTTTTCCATACATCACAATCATTACAAGGTATTCTACATTGCAAATCCATGAGCATAGCTCTAATGTCAGTCATACCCACAATTGCAAATCCATCCTGCAGCATCAGCAGGAGTAATTGATATCATTGCCTGATAGATCAACCATGGCTATATTTCAGGCCCAGTGAACTTGGCTGATGGTGACAAAGCCAAGCCTTGAGTGAACGAAATGCTTGTTTAATAGGATTGAAATCTGGGGAATAAGGTGGGAGATGTATCAGATGTGCACCTTTGAAATGAAAAGATTGGTTAGTTGTGTGTCTTGGATCAGGTGTAAACATACCACACTCAGCTTCAACAATCTGTTGGACATCTGCATCATGATGAATAGATGCATTATCCATGACAACCACCCTTCATGGACCAGGATATGGTGTAAGCTTTGAAACCTATGATACAAATTGGCAGTGAGTACAATGCATAAGGACTAAGAAATAAATCAATAATAACCACTTGACCATGAAGGAGCATCAGCAAAACACAAAAATGCTGTACAGTGCTGTACAGTGCATTACAGTGACATAGTAACATAGTAGGTCCCCCATTTTACAGTGTGAATTTCATTGCTACACAAACAACATTATTTGTACCTGTGGTCACTGTAGTTGCACTGTACTCACTGTACCACTGTGCCAAAATCAGTGATTTACTAATGGAAGACAAGGAAGTGATCCTTATTGACTGACCCCTCAACTATATCCAGAGCAATAATTCCATCAACAGAGAGAGTGTTACAACTTGACACACAGTCTCCTTGTTTTTCCTTTTGTCATCTCCCCATGCCCAGCCTGGCTTGCCTTTACTTACAGTGACCTCGAAAACTGTTGCAATGTTTGGCTGTTGTGAAGTATTCACTCTGTAGTATTTGAGGGCATGGGAAATGGTGCTTAGTGGTAGTTAGGCGAAATGTGGTACATACCTGTGGCTATGAGTGGATTCAAGAATTATGTAATTTGGCCCACAGGTTCCGGAGTTATGGCTATTTTAAAGTGATGAACCCATTGCAACAATTTTTGAGCTTTTGATCTGAACAGTATGATCTTAGCCAAACCATGGGATATTTGGTTCTATTTTGTTGTACAAACAAAGATATACATATAAACATGATGTCTGAGTTTGAAATAGTTCACACACCTCTTTATTCCCAACCACTATCATCATGAGATCCCTCTCTTCTACTCAAAAGAATACCATCCTCTCTATGCTTGATGCTGGCCAATCTGCTCACTCCATTGCATCTACCACTGGTCTCAATGTCTCTACCATATCCAGACTTTGCACCAAAGAGCATTCTGAGCTACAGAAGTCCACTGGAGGTTGTTCATCCAAGCTTTCTCCTACCAACCTTTGTCATGCTATCCACTTAATCTCTTCTCAGAAGGCTGAAAATGCAGTCCAGGTCACCAAATCTCTTACCAACATCATCAACCAACCCCTCCCCCCTAGTACTATCTGCCTTCACTTGAAAAAGACTGGCATGAAGGCAGCAGTCAAGTCCAAACACCCCCTTCTCTCTGCTAGACATTGTAAGGCCCATCTAGACTTTGCTCATGCTCACAAGGATTGGACTGTGGAGGACTGGAAGAAGGTCATATGGTCTGATGAGACCAAGATCAATCACCTAGGATCAGATGGATGCAAATGAGTGTGGAAAAAGGCAGGTGAAGGCCTCAGTGATAGGTTGGTCCAGGGGACTGTTAAGTTTGAAGGTGGTTCCTTGATAATGTGAGGCTGTATGACTTGGCAGGGAGTTGGCTATGCTGCCAAGATTGATGGATTGATGAATGGTGACCTTTATCTTCAAATTTTAAAGGATGAACTCCTCAATACCTTGGAGTATTATGGTCTTAATCCTCCTGACATCATCTTTCAGCAGGACAATGATCCCAAGCACATCTGCAGAAAGGTCAAGGAGTGGCTAGGAGAGCAAGATTTCAGGACTATAGCATGGCCAGCACAGTCTCCTGACCTAAACCCCATTGAGCATCTCTGGAGTTATCTCAAAAGAAGGCTTGGAGAGGAAGAACACCCTTCTAATGGGATTTATTAGTTGTGGGAAAGAATTCAGGAGAAGTGGGAGGGAATACCAGTCAAGGAGTGTCAGAAATTGATTGAAAGCATGCCTAGAAGGATTGAGGCAGTGCTTAAGGTAAAAGGAGGCTATACCAAATACTAATATACCTTGGATATCAAAAGCTCAAAAACTGTTGCAATGAGTTCATCACTTTAAAATAGCCATAATTCCGGAACCTGTGGGCCAAATTACATAATTCTTGAATCCACTCATAGCCACAGGTATGTACCACATTTTGCCTAACTACCACTAAGCACCATTCCCACACTCTTAAATACTACAGAGTGAATACTCTACAACAGCCAAACATTGCAATGGTTTTTGAGGTCACTGTATCCTATACTTCTAGAAAACTACCATTTCACTTTAGACTTCATTTCACACAGTAGGAATCCCATGTTTCTGCTCTATTCTGATGTATTCCAGAATAACCCTTTTTACTTACAACTCTGATTGGCTCTGATGCTGCAGATTACTAATCAGCAGTCCACAGCTCTTCCTCAGCCTTCCTTCATGTTCCATGCCTGCCCTTATCTCAGTTACTTCACACTATTTAAACCCCAGTACTTTGCCATGTAACCTTAGCTAGGTCTATTCAATCTAGTCCCTTAAACCACTCTGAGTACCTTGACTCTGTGAGACTCCCACTTCACTCTAGAAGAAGTGCTGCTGGATAACATCTTTCAACTATATCCTTACTGAACCTTTGATCTTAAGGCTTTTGAATCTATGCTTCACATTGAAGCATAATAGAGAGCAGGAAGGACAGAGTAACATTGTCCATATAGGAATGTCTCACATCACACAGAGGCAACTCCAAGTGGGGCCCAACCCATTCTCTGCTGGTTTGTGTGGTCATTAACAGCTGATTCATCCACCCATACAAAGAATTCTCTTGAAATGTCCCCATATTCTGCTTGTCAAACTGCACAAAGGTGCTCATTTTATTCAATTGCAATCTTTAAGACTTGCTTGTGAGTCAAGAGCATGTGACAAGCAGTGTGGGAGATATAGCAAGAGAGACCTCAACATTACATATATGCAAGAGTATGTTTTGGATTTCATCAAGGTAAAATGAGGGATTTGCATCAAGTATAGAGTGGATATATGAGAGATCTTGTTGATCTAGAGCCCAAGGACAACCTCTCTGCCATGTAAAAGGGTTATTAGCTTGTTCGTATTGACAATGGAAGTGGAGTATGCTGAAAACAGTTGTCTGGCTGCACTCAGCAAGGTCAACAATCTCAGCTATTGTCTGATGGTGCTCATATATCCATAC
>JBBPOB010000464.1:0-16379 GCA_038091275.1 Tylopilus subfusipes | reverse complement strand
TTCAGGTGTCCAAAAAGCTTTGGGTGGTCTCATTTGAGACCATCCGCCATCACTTGTGGTGACCAGTTGTACTTTTTTGCAGCAGAGTCGATGTGAACCCAAAGAAGGGGATGGTACCAATTTGTCCGTTTGTGGCGCTCTTGTTTGGTACCCCCCCACTTACCATTTCGTTCTTCTTTCCATTGCAAGTGGTCAGTGCGTGAAATCACCACTACATCTAGTGTGGATTCCTTATCGGCCACCAGTGAGTCTTTTAAAACCTAGAAAATATTTGTTACGATCAGTCTCCTTTTTCCCTCCATTCTTTTGCTTACTATCTCATCTCCCCACCACACCGCTATTGGGGGAATGTACTCATACCAGTGGGACCACTATCTTCTAATCCTGTCAAGACCGGGCTAACTCTGATGTACAACTCCGGAATTCCAGAGTTTTACTAGACGGTAGGACTTTGGCTTCAATGTATGTGTTGTGCCCTTGTCAGTCACATCCTGTATTTCAGAGGGTCGGAGGTCGGAGGATAAGTCCTAGGTGCAAGACTTGATGACAAGTTGATCTAGCAAGAGGACAACAGAGGAGGACGAGAGAGGAGGAGTTAATCTTAATCGATATTCAAACTAGAGAATACAAGGAGTAAACTAGGAGTTTATATACTTCGGAGATGCATAGGATTAGTAACAGAGTTCATAGATATTGGTAAGGAGATCGGAATGGGAGGAGAGTAAACCAGAGCTGTGTGTTATGATTTCTCTTCCTTTTCCTTGTACTATGTCTCATTGCCTCGACTTTCATCGACATGTATTACTAATTCTGATCCTCTTTTGGGTACAGGATCTCACCTTCCCATTGGAAGTTCGTACGAGTGGTATGACTTCTCGTTCACCTTTTCCCATTGGCTCCTTGAATTGTACGATGTCGCCTTGATTTCTGATTGGCCTTCATATATGGTACGACTTCTTGATTTCCTCTCTCGTCTTGGTCCGTGCACAGAACCTACCGCTATTTAAACGCTACGACCACTACCCTTGTTCCTTACGCTAGTTCTCTTCAATCTACTAGCCTCTACCCTGTACCTGGTCTAGCTTCAATCCACAACTACTTTCGTGACTTGACCTTGTCATGTCCTAAGCAACTTCGGTTGACTTAGTCTAAAGACTTCCTTGGTCGACTTACGAATGTAAGCGACACCCTAACCAAAGCCCTGTCTTCGGGGTTCACTAGTCTCGTCGACTCCTTGTTGAGCGACGCTCGAGCAATTACTCGAACAGTAGCCTGTAACCATCACGAGATTCTTCTCGATGCTTTCCTCATTATAAACTTAGTCTCTCTCAACGGAGACTTGAACACCGACACCACCCTTCTCGGGCAGGCTTATCTCGTCCTCATCTTTAGAGGTAGTATACGTCCAACGACGTAACAATAGAACTAGCATAACTACGGAGCGACCACCGCGTGCGTCTCCACCATTTCTTTACCACCTAGCAACACCGGCTCTCGTTGGAGCCTTAGCTCTCGACCTCCACCACCGGCTGTTATACCGGAAGAATCCTCTGTTTCATCACAATCATTATCCAAAGAAGAACCTGATACCCAGGAACCTGACATCCCTGTTACTACTACTGAGGAACAAACCGAAGTAGCAGACCTTGCTCTTGATCTATCCCAAACAGTTACATTACCCTCAGCCCCGTCATCCCCAACACCTACCACACTTCTCCCTCTCCACCCTTCCGTCCCGGGACCGTCTTCAACCTCCTCTTGAAGATACGTATCCAACTTATTCCTGAACCCTCCTTCTCCTCCTCCTATCCCTCCCCCAACTTCTTCCATGGCTACTCCAACCAAACCCACCGAACTTCGCCTCGGAGCTCCCGAACCCTTCGACGGAAGTTACGCTAAAGCCATCCCCTGGCTGAACTCTGTACGATTTTACTTGGCTGTAAACATCCAAGTATACGACAACAATGGGAAGCAAGTCGCCTTTGCACTCTCCCACATGACTAAAGGGCCTGCCCTTACCTGGGCCTCTACTTTTCGGGTGAAGGCTATCTCAGGTGTGACCATCTCTATCGGAACATGGGACGAGTTCGAGAAAGCTTTCAAAAAGGCGTTCAAACATCACGATGTCCAAGGCAATGCCATCGCATGGCTAGCCACTACCCAAATGAACCCCACAGGGAAAAGGGGAGTATATTCTCCTACCCTAACCAACTACATCGCGCAATTCCAAAATAACGTAGCCCTCTCCGAAGTAGAAGATGATGCAGTTCTAATCGGATACTTTGCTGCAGGAATTCCCCCAGTCCTTATGCGACGAGTATACACGATGGAGAAAACCCCCGAGAAAATTGAGAAGTGGTACGAAAAAGTAACCCACTTCCAAACCCAATTCAAACAAAGCAATGAGATCGCTTTTCGACGCCCCAAACTGACCTTCACCTCATATAAACCCAGACCTCGATCCACCCCCGCCCAAGACCCTAACACAATGGACGTAGATGCTATTAGAGTAACTCGTCTCACTCCTGAGGAGAAAGCCCGATGCGTCAAAGAGAACCTATGCTTCAGGTGTAGACAAGCAGGGCACGGTAGCCGAAATTGCCTGCACTTCAGGGATAATAAGATGAAGGCTCTACCTCCAATCCCTCGGGTAAGAAAGATCGAAGAAACCACAGCTAAGGTGGAAGAAGTGAAAGACGAGAAAGAAGAAGAAACCGTATGAAGAGTCCAGTTCACGTTTCACGAGGATTTTTGAACAAAGGTACCCGTTCGACGCAGGTACCTAAGGAATCGAGTACCCGTCTTGTAAAAGTATCCACTGCAAAATCTATGAAGTTACCCGTGCAGATACTTGTACCGGACAGGAACCTCAAAGCCGTCGACACCCGAGCCCTTATTGATAGCGGGGCAGATATCTCCTGTATAGACTGGGAGTTTGTGAAGAAGCATCATCTCCCGACCACTCGCCTACAAACACCCCTCGTCGTTCAGAATGTTGATCAAACCCAAAACAAAGAAGGGGACATTAAATTCACCACTACCCTATTTCTCGACATCGGAGGGATCGCCCTCAAACACACGTTCTTCGTCATGAACTGTGGACGAGAGAATGTTATACTCAGGATGCCTTGGCTTAAAGAGGTAAACCCATCTATCAACTGGGTAAACCAAACCCTTGTCGTTGCCGAAAACCAAGATCAGTCCAAAGAGCTGTTCGCCCTCCATGAACACGATTACCACCAAAACAACGAACGACTACGACCCCCACCAAACCAAGTCTATGTACAACACACCAACGCCCTCTATGACTACCTAGGCTATGATACCCCTGACGACTTCATCGTCAAAGCTGTTACCTCCCGAACTATCGAACGAATCATTAAGTACGGATCCCGCTTCCTACCCGCAGGTACCGTAGCCAAACTTACCACAGCAACAGAGTTGGCCACACTAGCCTATAAGAATACCCTGAAAGCGGAGATACCAGAAAAGTTCAAGGAATTCACCAAAGTATTCGCAGAACCCACCGCTGGGACTCTCCCACCTTCCCGCCCCTATGACCATGAGATCAACACCAAGGAAACCTTCATCCCCAAAGTAGGAAAGGTGTACCCCTTAAACCCCACAGAACAAGAAGCCACCGACAAATTCATCGATGAACAACTCACCACAGGAAAGATAAGACCCTCTAACTCCCCACAAGCCGCTCCCTTCTTCTTCGTCAACAAAAAGGACGGAAAACTCCGACCATGTCAAGACTATCATTATCTTAATCAACATACCGTCCGAGACGCCTACCCCTTCCCCTCATCTCCGACCTTGTTGACAAATTAAAGGGGCAGCGCATCTTCACAAAGTTCGATGTACGATGGGGTTACAACAATGTCTGAATTAAAGACAGACACCAATGGAAAGGAGCGTTCATTACCCATAGGGGCCTCTTCGAACCGATGGTTATGTTCTTTGGGATGATGAATTCCCCCACCATGTTTCAAAGATTTATGAACGACTCGTTTAGAGATATGATCACCGAAGGATGGCTCGTGATTTACATGGACGACCTCCTTATCACGTCCAAGGATCAGAAAACCCATGACGAACGGACTAAGCGGGTTCTCCAACAGATGGAGGAACTAGACCTCCACCTTCGGCTAGAAAAATGCACATTTGATGCCGAAGAAGTGGAGTACTTAGGTATGATAATCAAAGAAGGAATGGTGGCGATGGACCCCGTCAAACTCAACGGCATTGCGGAATGGCCTACGCCCAGAACAGTGAAGGAAGTACGCTCCTTCTTAGGATTCGCAAACTATTACCGCTACTTCATCGTGGACTATTCCAACATCATACAACCCCTCCTTGACCTCACCAAGAAAAATACTGCATTCCTATGGTCTACAAAATGCCAAATCGCCTTTAACAACTTAAAAGCAGCATTCACGTTCAAGCCAGTACTCGCCATGCCTGACGAGACAAAACCATTCGCTATCGCGACCAACACCTCCCTAGTCGCCTCTGGGGCAATTCTCCTTCAAGCCGATGCCAACGGCAAATGGCACCCCTGTGCCTATCTTTCCCAAGCCTTCGGAGATGCAGAGAGGAATTACGACATCTACGACAGGGAACTCCTCGCTATTATTCGCACCCTTAAAACATGGTGCCACTATCTCCAAGGGTCGGCTACACCCATAACGGTTTTCACTGATCACAAAAATCTCACGTATTTCCGCTCCGCACATACACTCAATCGCTGACAAGCTCGCTGGCTCCTTGATCTGAGTGACTTTGATCTAAAAATGACTCACGTCACCGGAAAACTCCTTGTCGGGCCTGATGCCCTATCTCGCCAACCGGACTTCTTCCCAAAAGAAGGGAGCCCAGACAACGTGGAAATAACACTGCTTCCCCCTTCCCTGTTTGTCCAGCTTATCGACGCCTTGTTGGCAAATGAAATTTCTACCACATCAACAAACGACCCCTTGGTGCTCCAGACACTCCAATCCATTGATAGCGACACTCTGCTCGCATTCCGCTCCCAACTCTCCGATTGGCAAACACGGAACGGAATTCTCACATACAAAGGACGCGTCTACATCCCTCCCACAGGGACTCTACGCCATGACATCCTCCAATGATGTCATGACCATACCACCACCGGACACCCCAGATACCTTAAGACCCGACAACTCGTCACTGCCGATTTCTGGTGGCCAGGACTGGCCCAATTTGTACGAAAATATGTTGAAGGCTGTGCTACATGCCAGCAGAACAAAGTAAATACCCACCCGACAGTTCCCCCCTTAACCCCGATCAAATCCCATGCCACCCATCCATTTCAACAAATCTCCTGCGACCTTATCACCGACCTTCCCCCATCCAAGGGCTTTGATTCCCTTTTGGTCGTGGTCGACCATGGGCTTACAAAGGGGGTAATTCTATGCCCCACGAAGAAAACTGTTACCACGGAAGGAATAGCCACCCTTTTCTACCACAAAGTATACCGTCGTTTCGGCCTCTACAACAAAATTATCTCAGACAGAGGACCACAATTCGCATCCACGTTTGCTAAAGAACTCGGAAAAGCTCTCGAATACACCCTTGCGTTGTCAACCGCTTGTCATCCACAAACCGATGGAGAAACAGAAAGGGTAAACCAGGAGATTGAAACATACCTTCGCATTTTCTGCAAAGAAGACCCTGGATCTTGGGCCGACCATATCTCCTAAGCGGAGTTTACTCATAATCACCACCCTCATTCCGTTACAGGGCAATCACCATTCTATCTCATGATGGGATACAAACCCCGTTCACTTCCTGATGTCGTCCCGAACTCCCCTCTCCCCACCGTGGAAACTAGGCTCCGAATGTTAAAACAGCAAAGGGATGAAGCCTTGGTGGCACACGATCTCGCAAGACAAGCCATGTCTAGTAGGGTACAAAGAAAATTCAGACCCTTTGAGAAAGGAGATAAAGTGTGGCTAGAAGCCCGCAACCTTCACTGAGACCTTATCGCGCTGAAGTTCACCTCGAAACGAGAAGGACCATTTGAAGTTGTGGAAGTCCTATCTCCCTTATCTTATAGACTCCGACTCCCTAAAACATGGAAAATTCACCCCGTGTTCCATGCTTTCCTCTTATCACCTTATTGCGAGAATGCCGTCCACGGACGGAACTTCCCAACGCCACCCCCGGACCTTGTAGAAGGCGAAGAGGAATATGAAATAGAACGAATCCTGCACCACAAGAAGTCTTCAACAGGGTTCTCATACCTGGTTCGCTGAAAGGGATACACCACAGAGGAAGACTCATGGGAACCTGAAAGGAATCTCAAACACGCGAAAACAATCCTCAACGCGTATAAGAAACTTCATCTGTACCCCCAGAGAACGCAGACTCCATCTACCTCCCGCCATCGTCTCTATTACATTCAAACTCGCTAAACGATGTCTCCTTGCTCTGACATCCCCGAACCTTCCCCCTCTGTCACCATCTCTTCTCTGTCGTCGCTTACACAAACCACGCATCTTGGGTCGCCAGAGCCTGACACCATGTCTGACGTCGCAGAATCCGGATGGCCATCCAATTACGACGCCACCCAACCCTGGTTACGGGTCTACCCCGAACAAAGTCCTACACCCTCCCCGGTACCAGAATTGGTTACCCCGATACCCTCCGTCGACCTACCCGTCCATGCCCACCGCCTCAAAAGTTCTTTCCCTGAACCAGCAGAGATGGATAGGTTCGCAGATCTAATGTGTGACTCTCATCTCGCCATGCCCATTGGGGCCCACCTCAACATGGACTCCCCCTTGTACACCCTCTACTGAGCTTATTTGCAGATAGCGCGTCTCACCTTCCTCCCAGCGACCTTAGCAGTAGAAGCGCCCCAATCCTGGACAATCCGCACTATTGGAACAGTGCACGAAGAGGCACTCCTGAATCTATCCCTTGCCTTACACCAACTAGGAATGTTTGAGTTCCTCGAAGACCTTGGCCGCTATCTAAGGCAGCTCGCTGAAGCGGCAAACGCACCTATCCCCAGTATCGGGGTACCTGCCCCACATCCCCCTTCATCTATCTCTGCCTCTAGTTCCCCCTTAGACAGCAAGACTATCCACGTGCTAGAACTAACGGAGTTGGACCTGCGAACCCACCTGAGAAACATTACGTTGGGACAGCTAGCATTGGATGGCGATGCCCCACTGTCAAGGTCAGACCCACGCTATCCCGAGACCTGTTTTCAGTGCCACTCACTTGGCCACATCCAGGCAGAATGCCCCTGTTACCAATGCCCCATTTGTCAACAATGGGGTCCACTACATGCGCAGTGTGACTGCCCGCTGCGTACTCGCACCCAACCCCCTCGTCATTCAGCAACGGCTTCATTGTCTTCCTCGGCATCCTCCGCACGTGGTAGACATCCCATTTCCCATGAGCCTACTAGAAGGCCACCTCCCCCTCCTCCCCGATTCAACAGACGTAGGAGACGACGAACCCAGAAGCAACCGGTGGAAGAGGACAACGTCTACAATGACTATTACGACCCAGTCGGAGACGCTAACAACTGTGGATCCCCAGGTGCTGCATACGGGGAATTTTGAAGGATTGTATCGGTGATTCAACCCTTACAAAGGGGGTATTGTTACGATTTCTCTTCCTTTTCCTTGTACTATGTCTCGTTGCCTCAACTTTCATCAACGTGTATTACTAATCCTGATCCTCTTTTGGGTACAGGATCTCACCTTCCCATTGGAAGTTCATATGAGTGGTACGACTTCTCGTTCACCTTTTCCCATTGGCTCCTTGAATTGTACGATGTCGCCTTGATTTCTGATTGGCCTTCGTATATGGTACGACTTCTTGATTTCCTCTCTCATCTTGGTCCGTGCGCAGAACCTACCACTATTTAAACACTACGACCACTACCCTTGTTCCTTACGCTAGTTCTCTTCAATCTACTAGCCTCTACCCTATACCTGGTCTAGCTTCAATCCACAACTACTTTCGTGACTTGACCTTGTCATGTCCTAAGCAACTTCGGTTGACTTAGTCTAAAGACTTCCTTGGTCGACTTACGAATGTAAGCGACACCCTAACCAAAGCCCTGTCTTCGGGGTTCACTAGTCTCGTCGACTCCTTGTTGAGCGATGCTCGAGCAATTACTCGAACAGTAGCCCGTAACCATCACGAGATTCTTCTCGATGCTTTCCTCATTATAAACTTAGTCTCTCTCAACAGAGACTTGAACACCGACACCACCCTTCTCAGGCAGGCTTATCTTGTCCTCATCTTTAGAGGTAGTATACGTCCAACAACGTAACACTGTGCTCCTAAGTGAGCACTGGCTCGGGTGAAAGTACAGAGCGGTAACTAATATGAAAGTAGAACAAGGAGATGTCATAACAAAAATGAAGGGAAAAGCATGCGAGGTATAAGTCCAGAGCAGAAATGGTACCAGAGTATCAGAGGTGGACTTGGTAAAATCTGGGATGTGAGAAATCCTAGGTCCACTGTCTTTCCACTTCTTCTCCATGTAACCTCCCCAAGCCATTCCTCTTTGGACTTCACTTCCACTCAGAAGGGGACTTGACTCATAGTATCTTTGTCAATATATGCTCACATTAGACTTCTCCTCCCCTAGCTAATTCTCTCACATTAGCTATGTAATCCTCTTCACTCATAGTCCGATCCTTCCCCAATGTTCTTCTTTGTTCTACGATTACACGTCCCTATAGTTCAACACTATATAAAGACTCGTAGAACACATTGTATTTCCTCATACTTGATCTTCTGTAATCTATGCTTGGTCTCATATCCTAGTCTGATCGACTAGTCTCCTTGACCTTCAACCTAGCTAGTCCAATTGACTAGAACCCTTGACCCTGCTGGTCTGCTTGACCAGATCTCTTGACCTTGGTGGTCCATCTGATCACACACACATCCTTGACCCAGTACTCAAGTTCTTGAGGACAAAGTGTCTCTTCATGAGTACCTCCCTCAAGACAAGAGCAGACTTCCAAGTGTTCGTCTACCAACAAACGACCAGCGTAACAATATTCATTCAACTCCCATTCCTTTTTACAGATCTTAACTCACATTGTTTATTGATTGACCAGCCTTTGCATCAACATGTTTATCCTTATCAGTAGCTTGCACACAGATACGCTCACGGTGACAGTGTTGTCGTTCAGCAGCCAGTTTTCACTGATGGAGCTTGTGCTTGGCCTTTTCCTCTTTGTCTGCTTGATCTATTCCATCCCACATCTCTTCGTCCAACTTTTTCAATCGCTTCCACTGATTCTTACTTTCTTCCTCAGTCTCAATATGCTTCCAATTGAGGTCATGAAAGGTAATCTGCCATGTTGGCTTGGAACTGTTCCAGCCTTTCTGAGCAGTTTGTATGTTTGCTTTGAGCTCTATGCTAACAATCTTTTGTGAAGAACCTTGGGAGAGTGTCTTGGTTTGTTCACACTCCAGTTCCGTCTCAACAGTGTTACTTGTGCGTGCATGTTTACCAGGTTCGACCACAGTGCCGTCAGGCTCAGCACACTCTTTTCGCCTACAATCCATGGTAAGTCTTACATTCTAATCACTCAGGCTGGTAACCATGCACTTCACTAATGGTTTTGCACCTTGTAGCTCGGCAGCTTTGATGAGGCACTCAAGCCACACCTCTCTCAGAAACATCTGATTCTTGTCAGGGAGCACCTTGACAGTGGCCTTGATCATCTGAATCAAGGCCTTGAACTGTTTGCCTCTCTCTCGGTAGATAATTGTCCCACCATTCAGAATTTGATGGGTCTGGAAGCAACACTCCAAATTCCGGTTGAACACATACCACATTCCCTCGTCTTGCACATGATCCATGTCAAGACCAAAGTGGTAAGTGGACTCCTCTGGATTGAGAGGCAGTGATGAAGGGAGACCTTCTAGAAGTCGTTGTAGATGATGGATTCGAGAGATTAGCTCTGAGGATGGGCCTTCTGCGACTGTGGTCATCATTGTCAAGTAAAACTAGGAGTACATGACATATTTTCCAACCAGGTGGTGCACTGTTCCGCTCACAACGCACGTCTGCCTGATCGAAAGCCTTGCTCGAAGCCTTACCCTCCGTTGCTAACTTCTCGGCTGTCACGGAGCTGGCCCAGGGCCCGTTGCTACAGTGGCATCTGTCACGCGTGCAGGCCGGTTGGTTGCTAACTCGGATTCCGTGGGAACGTGTCACGCACCTCCGGCCGGTTGCCTCCATACAGAAGGCTACAGTATGAACCTCCCAGGGCCTCGTCATTTCCATGGAGATTTATAACCAAACCCACATTGTCTGAAACGACATCCTTGTTTCCTTTCCACGTTTTCTCGCTATGAGTGCCACCAGATCCATTGCATCAGGGTGGCAGTTTAGTCAAGTCGGCGGAGGGCGAGGAACAAAGGACGGTGAATGGCTGCCAGTCTCAGAATTCCCTACAACGATTCATGTCGAACTTTTGAAACCCAAGAGAATCCCAGATCCGGTAAGGTGTTGTGACAGTTGTTGTTTCAGGACGATCTACTGATCGATCTGTACCAAGTTCCTTGGCTTACATGAGTGGGAGGTCCAATGTAATTACTGCAATATACAGGTTCATTTGTCAAACTGACTCCTTCGACGGAAAACAGGGATTGGGGAGGCCGACTGGGCATTCAAGAATACCTTCGCCGTTACTGAAAAGGACCTCACTGCGGCAAACGTAGACCTTGTTTTTGAAGGCCTTGACACGTTTGCTAGCATCACTTTGGCAAGTATTCCGAACTCGATTCCAAAAGTATCCTGACATGAGTGGAATCACCAGAACGGCCAACATATCCTCGAGTACGTCACTATGTATTCAACTGTGTTGCTATAGTGTCGAACATCGGTTAGCACCGAGGACCAGTTCATCGCATACAGGGCGTCCGTGAAGCCTCTCCTAAAAGCTGGCGCGAACGATCTGCTTATCGTCTTTACCAGTGCATTCAAGAAGGTGACGCACGTATGTTTCATTCCACTCGGCCGTTGCTTCACAAAGCACTAGGGCAGGGCAATAGAGAAAGTTCATGGCAAATTCCATCTGTGGAATGGTGATTCCAGTCGCCTGCACGTGCGCAAAGCGCAATACAAGTAATTCTTTCTAGTTGCCCTTTTCAAAATTACTCTGACGGAATCACTAGCTATGGTTGGGATTGGGGTCCAGTTCTGATGACCGTTGGTCCTTGGAAACCTGTCAAACTCCACACCTATGATGTTCACGTTGCAGATGTCGACATCAGGAGTGTAGTTTCGGAAGCATTAGACGTGATGATCTCCGTTGAATTGTTACTGTCGGACGATATCTCTAGTTCGGCATCCATCACTCTGAAGAATCCTCAAGGTGACACAGTTGACGTGAAGAGCATCGAGGTACAGTCTGGAAAAGCTCGTACAGCATTCAAATTCCCTAGCGGAGAGCTGCAACTCTGGTACCCTGTTCATTACGGAAAGCAACCACTTTATAACATTGTAGTTACTGTTTACGATGCCGTGAGTATCGATCGTTCAAGCAGCTGATGTCATTGACTCATACGCGCCCTCAGACTGGTCAAGTCCTCGATTCAAAGACCGAGCGGGTCGCTTTTCGTCGCGTCCGCGTAGTCGAAGAGCCTCTCGTCGACCAACCAGGGAAGACTTTCCTGTTCGAAGTCAACAACATCAGGATCTTTTGTGGTGGATCTAACTGGATACCCGCAGATTCATTTCTTACGATGTCTGTTTCTTCCTCTTTAGTTTGACGCGTGGCTGATCCGGGTCGATTGTAGGGTAACGCCAGAGAGATATCGCGCGTGGTTGCAGCTCCTAGTCGATGGGAATCAGAATATGATTCGAGTCTGGGGAGGTGGTATTTACGAGGCGGACACTTTTTACGACATCTGCGATGGTGGGTTCTTACATGGCACTTGTTATCGAGAGCGGCTGATTCAGCTGGAGTCTTCACAGAACTCGGCAGTAAGTTTCGTCACAACTTAAGGGGAAACGTTGTCTTATAGATCTCCACCAGTCCTCGTCTGGCAAGACTTCATGTTTGGATGTGGTCAAGTGCGCTCGCTCAGATTGTCGTCTTGCTTAGAGACTGACCCGCACCTGTCGTAGTACCCGGCCTATGACTCTTTTCTCAAGCTCGTCGAAATTGAAGCAGAACAGAACGTTAAAAGACTCCGTCATCACCCTTCAATTGTTATTTTTGGTCAGTCTTCGTTCATTGAAATTCTGCGTTGGCCAACACACTGACCGCAACATCGCGACAGCTGGCAACAACGAGGATTACCAACTTGCGGAATCTATCAACATTGTTGACTATTCCGATGAAACCTCCGATTTTCGGAAGACCAAGTTCCCGGCGCGCTTTATCTATGAACGCACCTTGCCTTCCATTATTAGCAAGTTCTGTGATGTCCACTATCACAGAAGCTCACCGTACAGCGCGCCTGGGGTAGTTACGACGGATAAGACCCTCGGCGATTTACACCAATGTGAGCAAAATTAGAGGTTCGCGGTGGCCCGCCTGAATCATCCCTTGATCAGGGAATGTCTGGCATGGATCCCAGGAATCTTGGCGCAATTGGGACATCCTTGCCGGACGCTTTGTGTCGGAATTTGGAATGTAGGTATTTTATTGACCCCGTGGGTTGGACAATACCTAAGGTTACTATCTGGCAGGGAGGGTTATCCGAACATCCGAACCGTTGATCATTGGCTTGGTGGAAACCGGGCAGAGCGATATCCCCAATCCCGGTATGTTGAAAGCAATGATCATCGTGCTGAGTCTGACACGATCTCGATAGGGTGAATAATAATCATAACAAGGCCAATGGGTTCGAACGGCGACTTGAGGTAAATTCATTGATATGACTGAGGTACACCTTCCGTTCACTGGACCATCAATAGCTCTATCTCGTTGAGAATTTCAAACACGCGTTTGATATAGAAAGGTGTGTTGTCCAGAGTACCTCCCTTAACAGGCGCTGAGAAGTTCCCACACAGCTATGCGTACTATACACAAATCATGCAAGCAGAGACTCTTGCATCGGCGTATCGCGTGTGGAGACGCAATTGGCGCGGAAAAGGGAGAGAGCATACCGCTGGTGCCTTGGTGTGGCAGGTGAGCAATTCCAAGGCGTGCTGAGCGTTGTTTTTCATATGCTGCTGACCCTATTCAGCTCAATGACTGCTGGCCGACGACATCGTGGGCAATCATTGATTACTTCTTGCGGCCCAAGCCTGCTTATTTCGCTATTGCGCGTGAATTACACCATTTCACAGTGGGCGTGGTGCGCAAGGAAATCAAGACATTTTCCAACGAACTCTCTGCGGCAGATTTCAAAATCGAGACCATTTTGCAAATTTGGGGGACGAACAGCACTCTGACAGAGAAGAAAGCTCACCTGGAGACTACGTTGTTCGAGCTGGATACGGATTGGACACACCGATTTGCAGAAGACGTTGTATTGCAAGCAAATTCGAGTACCGAGCTGTACTCTGGCCCGCTTCCGGGTCAGCCCGTCCGCACCAAGCTGAGCCAGATTCCCCGCGTAATCATTGTCTCTGCTCGTCTACTCGACGAATCTGGAACTGTTCTGGGGCGTTGCTCGAATTGGTAGGTTAAGTTCGGTCACAGGGTGTATGTTTATCAGTTTCTTACATCATGGCGTAGGCCGGAGCCTTTCAAATTTATCAAGTTCCCCGCTATCAAGGATCTGGGGTTGGTTGTTGAAATAGGTGATGATGGAGAGTCCGTTCGTCTTTCTGCCAAGAAACCTGTGAAAGGTATTGTTCTGGACGTCGAGGGTGAGGACGTCAAATGGAGCGATCAGGCGATTGATCTTGTCCCGGGAGATCCCCAGGTCGTTCGAGCTGCTGGGCTGAATGGTAGAGATGTCAAAGTCAGGTTCCTAGGCGATGGTACAGCATGAAAGCGATGCATAACGATGATGTATGTGTATGATAAACTACTGAGGTCCAGCGTGGCAAGTTGAAGCAAAATGCATTATTATTAACCACCAGGGAAGACACCTATAGTTCGTAAACAGCCAAAATCCCAGGAAACAAAAAGCCAGCGTAACTTTACAGACAGTACCGCAAGTACCAAAAGACAGGAATGCAGGAAAGGAAATTATTCGGACAGTCTATCTGATTTCGAGAGGTGCATGTGCTAGGGAGAAAAATGGACCTAAATACGGATAATGCAAGTCAACAGACGCACAGCAATGCAGGAGGAGAGCCTTTTCAGAGGGTAGGATATTGCAAAGTAGGGGTAACTCAGTAGCATGTCTTGAGATAACTAAGAGCAACATGTGACCGAGGATGTGTCACATAATGACACATTTGCTCGCTTCCGGCTGGTCGGTTTGACTATGTGGCGAACGTTTCTCGATCTCAGCAAGACAGAGTTCGAAAACTTTGCCTAGAAGTGGTTTTCAGGTGGGAGGAACGAACAACAGGTAACGTAAACGTACCGACGTTGACGTTGTTCTTTGCACTGGTTTCCACCCATGCGGCCTTGTTGGATTTGGCAAGTTCTTCGCCTTCGTTGGGTTGAACCTGTCTGCTGTTTGGACTATAAGGGTGAACAGCGTCGACAATGTAGTTGACATAGCAAGGCGTGTTGCCGTGCAATGGATGTAGTAACATACCTGGACTGTAAGTCAGTCTTTGCACCCACTATCACGCATGGTATGTCATTCTTTCCGCAGAAATCGAGAATCTTGTCATAGACGATCTTGACCATCTCAAAGCTCCTTCTCGATGTGACCGAATACACTAAAACGTAGCCATGTATGCCGATGGCGTGCTTGGAATTGAGAATTGAGTACTCGTCCTGATGAGGGATGGTTCAGATGTAGGGGTGTGTGATCCAAGAAAAGCGACGAACCTGACCGGCGGTGTCAATGATGTCACAATCATACTCGACGCCCTGGTAGACGACGCCTTTGGAAAAGGTACTCTCAATGGTTGGATAGTAAGCTTCTACAAAGTGATTTTCTATAAATTGGATAACGAGGGAAGATTTTCCTGACGGCCGGTATGAGGGCGGAACAGATGTGGTTGAAAGCAGCCTACCGACGGAGCGGGAGCCGAGGACAGCGATTTTTCTCTTCCTCATCGTGTTGGTAGCCATATCGGAAGGGGAGGAAGAAGAGGAGGGGGAAAGATGAAGAAAAGAAAGAGAATACAGAATGATGGCGGTGACGGTGTCTGTCCGAAAAATGCAACTCGTGGCGACGCTCGTTTACCGAGACGTTTGTGTGGGGGACACGACAGCAGATGCCAGCGCTGCTCACGGAACGACTAGTGGTCGGTGGAGACAAGTATGTAAGGACGAAGAAGGGGTGCAGAACGAGGATGTTATAAGTATATCTCCATTTCCAAGTATGCGGGGTCTCGACGGTGCCAGTCACATTCACGCGACATTTTTTCAGGAATCTGTGCGCTGTCGATGGCCTCGCCCCTACAGAAGAGTAATACAGTGGCTTCTATAACGTTGTTGGTGTCACTCGGGTGTCTTGTGATGCCATCCATCTCTATGGCGTGTGAGCTGGACATCGCATGGAGTAAACCCTGGCGAGACCCAACAGCCACTCCAAATCCACCTTTACCGCTCAATCATCAGCCGTGCAGACCAGCAGTGCAAGATAAGACCAGATTAAACATGGGCCTGACATACGGCGTGAATGCGACGTTTCCAGAATCTGATCAATGTCCCGTACAAGTCGGATGGGCTCCAAAGCTCCACCCGGCCCTGTAGGTGGTGATGCAGTCCTGCGAAACCCGCGGGCGAATTCGCCACATACTCGTAAACCCTGCTAAAGAGGGAACGACACGTTCTCAAGGTGGACTAAGAGTTGACTGTCCTGGGAAAGCCAACACGTGGCCGGTACTGGCAGCCATCATTCGGCTAGTGCAAGTAAACACTCAAGCTCAAGGTTAGCCGAATACAAATACTCCTAACTTGATACAGACTCACAGCCTCGTCCAAATTCATGCAGCGATGCTACGGACTCATCTCGGCTGTATCCTCTGGCGGCCCAGCCAGAAGCAATCTTCGAGCATCCAACCAGGCTGCCTGTCAGGGCTGAATGTCTTTGCTCCTCGATAACGGCGGGGGGATGGTATCTGTCGGCTTTTGGGTTGGGCAAACTCGACCGATGAGGGCATGGTCACATAAAGGTCGGCATATGACCGTCGGACTCGATGCAGTGTGCAGAAAAACGTGTCCGATCGGTTTGAGGATGATGAAAGGAACAGTCCAGTTCTTTGGATCCTAGGCAGCAAACGTCGCCGTGACAAGGCACCAACAGATATTTTTCCTTCTGGATTTGCTGTCACATGA
>JBBPOB010000463.1:0-16386 GCA_038091275.1 Tylopilus subfusipes | reverse complement strand
GCTAGGGAACGTCCAACTCGTCTTTTCGCCACTCTCATCTTTCTGGTCTGCTCGTCGTCGAGCTCGTCGAGCTCAAAAGGATTTCGCAGTTTACTCCAGGGGAGGTGGTCAGCGCAGCGAGGACAACCATCGAGTGACTTGTTCGACCAGCACAAGCAACGACCACGGCAACAGGAAAAACGCTCAGCGCTCACAATCGACACCGTCGACGACGACCGGAACTCGAAGACGACTCAATCAAGTATTTTTTTCGGTGTATCTTGTGGGTGTGATGAACAGCGATGCGACAGAAGCCGCCCTTGGTCTGCTCGGTCTCTCTCCCTTGAATGCCCCCCAGTCCCACCCACAACCACAACCGCAACCACACCCTCATCACCACGTTGCCCACACACATGGACCGTCCCTGACCTCGAGCACTGTTGGTTTCGCTGTCGATCGTACAAGTGCCCCACCCATCATCCAGTCCGCACTCCCCTCTTCGCTCGTCCCACTCAAACGGAAACAGCCCTCTCCTGCGCTCTCATCACCAACCGCGACGCCACTTCCCCCAACCTTCTTGAGAGATGGACCGTCTATCAAGCCACGACAGTCTCCCCATTCTCTCACGACCTCCTCGACGCCACCCATCAATCCCATCCCTCCACTCCCTAGCGTGTCCACGAAATCCTTGACAACGCCCTTTCAACGGTATCCTCAACAACGTCCATTTTCTCCCACTCTCCCTGCTTCCATCCCGCCGCCAACACCGCCAACTTTACAGCTTCCCCTTGCGTCGCCCTCTACGTCGCAACATCCGCTCGCTCTCTCTGACGTCCCACCCCCACCAGACTCGGACGCCATCTCGTGTATCTGTGGATTCACATACGACGATGGCTTTTCTATCGCGTGTGACGACTGTTCGCGATGGTGTCATGCAGCCTGTTTTGGCATCGTCCAAGGCGGAGTGGTACCCGAAGTCTGGAAGTGTTGGGTATGTGATCCCGCTCTTGAGGTCGATAAAGAGCGGGCGGTCAAGGTCCAAAAAGGGAGGTTTAAGGCTATGCGCTTGAAGGCTTCACACGGAGCGAATGGGGTACCTGGAACGACGGGTATCAATGGAATCGGCGCGAGCTCGGCGGGTGACGAAGGAAGTAGTAGTGCTGGGAAGCCGGCGTCGAGGAGAAAGACGAGCCCAGGAGCGGAAAGAAAATCGAGGAGAGGGAGTGCTGTCGCTGCTGCTATCGAGGGATCTGGTTCGTCGAGGAAGAAGAGACGTGCGTCGATGCTTTCCCCTACTAATTCCTCATCTCCATCTATCCCTCCCACAAATCATACCTCGACGCAACCGCACGCCAGCAGCTCGCGCATATCACATCCTAACGCTAACGGCCCAGCGGCCTCGGGCAGCCTGCCCCCAACCCCGGTTACGTTCCCTCCCGACATCTACCCAAACCCTGCCGTCTACGCCCAATTGCTTCGCGTCGCAAAAGCTTGGAGAGGCGTTACTGCTCTCAATCCCCCATCACCGCTCACACATCCGCCACCGAAGACCTATGATGACAGAGGATACACGAGGGTGGACTCGCAAGGGTGAATCGATCTTTCTCTTATTTCCCTTCCTCTCGTTCCTATTTCCCTCTCCTTTCGATGGACGTCGCATACAGGCGACGTGCTTCATCGTTTGTATGCATGCATTCGTTTGCTAACCACACTGCAGGTACCGGGATCGATATGGTTATTCCATGTCTCCTCTTGACAACACGACGCCGGTGATAATGGACGAAAATGCGGGGGATGTATACGTCCCTCGGACGGTGCTACGGACCGACCCATCTATGTCTTGCTCAACCCTACACTCGAGTTCGCATTCCCAGTATCCGCCCGCGCCGACATGTACACCTGCACACCTCCGTCCCCCCTCTCCCAGATTACACGTTGCTTCGGATCCTTCGCCTTTCTCACATACCTCTATTTACCCGTCACCACCTATATCCAATTACGTGTCTACCCCTGTACCTAGTTCGCAACCACGCTCGTACGCCAAGTCTCCTCTAATAACTTCCACAGACATCATTCCATCCTCCAACCCAAACGATACGATCCCGGCGGCCACCCTCCTAGCTCCCTACACGGCCGCAATCGTTCCCTCCGCTGCGTATCTGGCTGACCCGCTCAACGGGTACGCCCATCTGGGTATGGGAAAACCTCAGGTGAGGCTCGTTGGAGGTGGATGGGAAGTCGGGCTGGACGCACGAGGTGTTGGGGGCGTCCCTGACCTTTCTGAATCCGGTGAGAAAGGAAACGGGGGAAGCTCAATCAAGGGGGATGCTGAAGAAGGCAAAGCGAGATGGGCAAGGTGTGGGTGCTGGCCAAACGCGGTGGTGCGGCCAGTCATTTGTAGCGGAAAGAAAGGGAGGAAGACTCAGAGGGGAAGGGCAATGCGGCACAAGGCCGAGTGCGCGAAGGCGGCGTCGGACGATAGTACCGTTCCCGAAGGTGGTGGTCCATCACCAACGGTCAACGGTACGTCTGTCCCTCCTCCAACACCGCGGATCCAAGGGCAACCGACGGATGACTCGCCCGATCACGACGATGCGCCTTCGGCATCCGACTCTGATGCGGACCCGACCACTCTCTCTTTTGCGCTGTTCGCGTTGCGGGACTTGAGAGCGGATGAGGAAATCGTTTTGGGGTGGGAATGGGATGATGGACATGCAGTGCATATGTTACCCGCATTGATGGAAAGTCCTGGATTGTTTGCGTGAGTCTTTTCGTCTTGCGGCATACCTTTATCTTTTCGTCGTCCGAGTTTCGGTCGCTGACTTGATTCTTCCATACACACCACTCATCCTCGTCATGCGCGACGTACGCATATATAGCCCGGCACACCTCCACCACCTTCGCGCTCAGTTTACGTCTATTCTTCACGCTCTGAGCAGTACGTTCACGACCTGTGCATGCGGTTCTTCGACGCGAGACTGTTCTGTTCGTTTGATGGAGCAAGTTGTCGAGGGACGGTGGCCATGGCCTTGTGGGGAGATGACATCCGAAGGATCCGACGGTGATTCATCCGACGTCAATGGCACGAGCGAAGATTGGGACGATGGCGATGCGGACATCGATGTGGAAGGGGATGGCAACTCGGATTCGCGTCTGAGTCGGAATTGTGGATTGGGCATGAACGTGGACATTGAGATGGATGCGTCGATTCGAGTCGATGGGCGGACGCGACAAGGAAAGAAGCGCAAGGTTCGGAAGAAGAGTAGGGTGGAGGATCCGACGGAGGTGAATGGAGACAATGATGCGAACGGTGCTGCATCCTCGTCGACGCTGAAACCCCAGGGAAAAAATGCGATTGACTTGGGTCCGTTGGTGGGTGTCAAGCGGGGGTTCAGGACGCGGGAGAAGGCACCGATGAATGGCGGGTGGGGCGGAGTGGAGATTGTGCCATCGAGTCTCAAACCGTTTCCTCAAGTCAGAGCGGAGGAGGATTCGCCTGTGGGTGGCAAGGGCAAAGGGAAGGCGCAGACGGCTGACGGTAAGTGATTGTTTGGCGGTGCCCATGTTTCTTCCTCTTTTTCGGTTTGCTGCCCTTGTCGCTTCTGGTTGGCCCTTGTCCGTAGTCAGGTCGCTAACGTCTTCTACCTTGCGTGACAGACAAGGACGACACCGATGTCGACCTTTCACCGCCTGCGTTGCCTCCACGGATGCGTAGGGGCTGGCCTCGACCTGCGACGCTTCAACCCGAGCCATCGCAAGAAAATCCATCGCAGAATTCATCGACACTTGCCGAGGACTGGAGAGCACATGAAAGGTGGAGAAGTCCGCCAGATACCAACGTCGAGAGTCCGATATCCGTTTCTGGTGCTGTGGAGGGAAGCAGTGGCAAGAGCAATGGTCGTAAGCAGGGGGTGGGTGTGAACGGCGATGGGGAAGATGGGGAAGATGGGCAGGGGACGGAGTTTGATACGGAAACGGAGGCTGACGAGTTGGACGGTAAGCATACTTTGTGCCAGACGACGTTTTTGGTTGTTTTTCACCTTGATCTCGATAGATACACGGCAGATGCCGCCGCCGCCGATGCCTGCCTCGCTCGATCCGACCACTGTCTCCTCTCTTGCGCACGCCCACGCGGTGAGAAGCGTGTCTCCTCGAGGTTCCATCCAGTGGAACAAGAATAGTGTCCCTGCGACATGGGTACCGCCACAAATATCACCGACATCCGCATCATCAGCGCAGCCGAGTCAACTATCCAGTCAAGGCACTTTCCCCGCTACACCAGCTCCTCCCAATTCGACGAGCACACGTTCTGTACCGTCGCAGGTCAACTATGGCACTCTTTCCCCTTCCACGTCGTTCCCGCCCGCAATGCACGTGCATCCCTCACCTCTGGTTCCAAGCGTGTCGCCCTCTGCCACGTTCTCGAAGCTTTCCCTGCACTCGCCGGATGCATCATCTGCACATCTATCCACACTCTCCACTCCCAACGAATCCGCGCCGCTATCCCCCGCGTCCGTTTCGACGCTTCGCCCTTCAGACTATCGACCCTCCTCACCACCTCACAGGCCGTCTAAACCCCTACACGTGCATCCTCAGAACGAGCCGCCATCTTTCCCCGCGTCTCTCTCTGCACCAATGGTGACCCTTAACTCTTCGGACGGCACGCGAGATACCCCCGCCGAGGCGCAATCACGACCCGAGACACACCCTCCGTCGGATACGGAGAAGAGGCGACCTGCCAATGGCGAAGCGTATCGTGTTCGGTTCGCGTCGCCGGAAATATTAAGCGGGATGCCACGGTTGAGGGGACGAGCCACGTCGGACAGCTCGGAACCACCTGCTACCTGTGACGGTGCCTCGGTCAACGCCGACGCGATTGGGGTCGCGAAGGAACAGAAGGTCCCTCCTCAGGATCGCGATGTTATGGAAGTCGACAACGGAGATAGTCAGAGGCAAGAAGGCAGTGGGCTCTCACATGCAACGTCACATGAAAGCGGAACGAATGACGTCTCGGAGGGCAGGGGTTCGTCATTAGCTGTACCTGGGTCTCCCCGGCCTCAAGCGTCGCTAGGTCCCCGACCCCACAGCACCCCTTCCGCGGAGGTCGGTGCTGTACCGGAAAATAATTTGTCGCCAACGTCATCGGATGTCAAGGAGATGACATCGGAAGCTGATTTGATGGCCGTTAATCCTGAACCTGCGCAGCCACCACGAGAGCCCTCACCTCCGCCACCGCCCAAGGTCAAAATGTCGCTCAAGGATTTTGCGTTACGCAAGAAGAAACAACGTGAGGAAGAGATGGCAGCGAAAGCGCTTGGTTCGCCTGCGACACCTGATGGACCTGCATTGCCATCTAGTCCCAGCGTCGACGTCAAACGGGATCTTTCGAGCGAGCACGTGGGTGCTCTACAGGCTTCAGCTTCTGTGGAGATCGTCGACGGTCAGGACGTGAAGATGACTGATGCGACGAAAGGGGATGCCTCAGACTCTTCTGCCAGTAGGGCCGCGCATGTCACCCTGAATGGCCTTGACGGCAGCAGCCCACATGGGCGCAATGCCATTCGCGATCCTCGGCGTACCGAGGAGAAAGCCATGGCTGAAGATAACAAGCTATCTGCAGAGGCACCAGCACCATCCACGATCATAGCGACCAAACCTCCAGACACCCTGCAATCCTCTCCACAACAGCCCGCACGTTCATCCTCAATCTCATCACGTGTTTCGGGCGAGAGGAACAACACGGAGCAGACGCGGACGCTAGTCGACAGCAAGCCTCCGATAACGCTCACAGCCAAGATGGAGATAATGGATACTATGATACTGAGTGGGCTTGTCAGCACCGATGATCCTACGCCCGATGTTGTGAGCTTTGCCCCTGAGCCTCCGCCACCACCATTGACGACCAAGCAGACGAGCGAAACCACGACGGTGGACATCACCGTTCCTGTAGGTTCTATACCTAGGTCGGCCCCCCTTCTGATACCCGCCTCTACGTCAACACCCTCCTCCATGTCGACATCGACGTCTACTTCCGCAGTCACCTCGCGGGCAAATTCAATTCCCCCCACACCGAATCCGACTTCGAATCCTCTGCCGCATGCCCATGTTTCATCATCATCATCATCGTCAAGCGTTCCATCTTCCCGTCGCCCTTCACACGAAGATGGCGAGATTACCAGCTCCACTCCACCAAAAAGTTATTTGCCGCGATCACATACACCGCCTACACAACCCCGCTCATTCCACGCCGTCCATCCGTCGTCACCGAATTTGGGGCCTACCTCGTCCTCAACGACGCCTGTCCCTCGTCGGCTCACTCTCCCGCCTTCCCGCTCACCGTTGTCAAATAATGCCAATCCAGCACCGATCCCGGTATCTTCTCGACCACTTCCAAGCGGGCCCCGTGCTCTACGAGGGAGTGTGAGTCAGCCGACGCATCCGTATCCACCCACTCGGCCGTCGTACACGGGTTCTCAATACATCCCACGTGGACCGTCCGCCGACCGAGACCGGATGGATTGGGAGCGTGGTGACCGGCAATGGGCTCCGCAAACGCGACCGCGAGGCCGAGCTGGGAGCAACGGATGGGGGAGATGAAGTTTGTTTCATTCCTGTTTGCTGTGATATGAATCACCTGTCTATTTTTTGAGCTCTTGTGTTTTCCCTCATCTGTCTTTTTTCTTTCTCTCGTTCTTTTCTTTCTGCTAATCATTATTGCTTTCATCCGTTTTTCTTCGCACACTTTTTTTTTCTTTTCCTTTTTCGTTCGACGTTGTGATTATTGCACTAGGTTAAAAAGAATGTAAACGTTTTCATCGATCTCGAATGTTGGTTGGAGTATTGTTATTCGTCTCTCGCCGATGAGATTACCCTAACTGGTAATCCGATAGAGGTGTACGTTTGCGTTGACGCACACATAACCGCGATCAATCGGGATAACTGGGGAAACAAGCGTCGAAACCTTAAAGCCCTGTCATCACCTTAAAGCCAGGTCTGTCGTATCACAGTCGCGCTTTGGACGGAGGGGGAGGACACTGAACCCTCGACGGTATAAAGTTTCACGAGCGTAGCGGGCTCAGTTGCAAAGATATTTTCCATTCAATAATTAATTATGTCTAAAATAGGAAATATCAATAAAAATAATATATGAGCACGTATGACGTTATCGCTGGCCCGGGCATCCACGAGTTCACTCGCCCTCATTCTTGTCGTCCTCCTCGTCAACGCTCGTCTCTGTTCTTTCACCATGTTTTCCATCGCTAAAACTGCGCTGAGACCAGCTCTCACGCGTGCGTTCGCTAGACCAGGTAGCATCGCTTCGATCCACACGCTCCCTGACCTGCCTTACGACTACAACGTACGTGTGTTTCTCGTTCCCCTCGGGGTTGGGGAAGCAAGGGGCGCGCCTCTGAGGTTGACCCACGTGCAGGCGCTCGAACCCCACATTTCGGAACAAATCATGAAGTTGCACCATACGCGGCATCACCAGGCCTACGTCAACGGACTCAATGCGGCCGAAAAGGCGTACGCCGAGACGACTTTGACGCGCGAAAAGATTGCGTTGCAGTCCGCGCTCAAGTTTAATGGTGGAGGTGGGCATAGTTGTGTTGCGTCCTGTTTGTTTCGTTTGTTTCATCTGTCGATGCCTTTCTTTTTCTGTTCCCATGCGTGCGCGGACGGATATGATCAGGACACATCAACCATTCGTTGTTTTGGACCAACTTGTCCCCTGTGAACAAGGATGGGGGCAAGCTCGCGGACGGACCCCTGAAACAGGTCTTGGAGCGGGACTTTGGGTCCGTGGAGGAGTTCAAGGCGAAATTCAATGCGACGACGGCCGCTATCCAGGGCAGCGGTTGGGGCTGGCTCGTGAGTTGCAGTGTCGCTCGCTGCGCAGGGAAAAGGCGTGTATTGACATGCGGTTTCGGTAGGGATACAATCCGACGACCAAGAAGCTCGAAATCGCCACGACTGCGAACCAGGACCCGTTGATCTGTACGTCTCGGATCGTCGAGGGGGCATGTATGCGGAGCTCACGAGTCGTGTTTGTTTCAGCACACGTACCCATCATCGGTGTGGATATTTGGGAGCATGTACGTGTTGGGTAACATGGATTTGTCGTATTATTTGCTTACTGTTGTTTCACAGGCGTTTTACCTCCAGGTGAGTTTATGTAGGTGCGTGCAGGGCCGATCTGATCGTTGTCTTTTGTTGCAAAGTATTACAATGTCAAGGCCGAGGTGAGTTTTGTTGACGTACGGCGTGGGACCGGTTACTCACGCACCAACAGTACCTCAATGCGATCTGGAATGTCATCAACTTCAAGGAAGCGGAGAAGAGGCTATTGGACGCAACGAAATAGATGCCTAAAATTGTGAACTGTTTGTCACTCAGACATTGTACCGCATTGACAACCGCGTTTGTTTTCACCTCTCATCGCGAACGTCTGATGTTCCGTGCGGAGGTTGCACTTTGTGGATTTCCTGTGACAATGCCTCAGGGAATGTTACGGAGTCGCTGGGACTCCGACAGTGATAAGCAAACGGTATGCGGTCGTACAGCCACCAGCTTATATAATCAGTAGTACATCGTTGCGTGGTTACTTTTAGTCTTTTCTGACTAGAAGAGTTCGACAAGGGCGATGTTTCACTGGTCGGCCGACTTGCACAGTATCGGGCGAGTGTTTCTCCCCGGGGGGAACCGCGGGGACTACCTGTCTCCGACATCACTCAGTGGCTGGGAACGTTCCCGACTCTGTCTCGCTTACTAAAGGATTTACCAAGCGCCGTGCTGCGCCATCCATGACAAGTAGAATGTTTCACGATCCCAGCTCCAAGTCTGTGTCCTCTGGCAACATTCTCCGCCACACTGATCCATAACATGCGGCGCAGGTGGAGTTCCGGTCGATATGCTACCATGCCCGGCAGATATTATAATAACCTGGTTTCCACGATCCTGGATTCGATCGAATCGCAATCGTACCTCTTAAGGACCATACAGCAGATCTGCAGTCTTGAATGATCATGCGGAAAGGTGCGCTGCCAGTGTACCGGCATGGTTCTTACTAAGGCTACGGTTGGTCTGTTTTGTAAAAGCACACGATGTGACCCGTACTGACCTTACGCACTTTCCACCCTGTCACCCTCGAACTGAGGGGGTCACGCGTATTCTGACCATCCCATTACGGCCATGCCCAACAAAGCCGCGCATACAAGGCGGAACAAGACGTCTCAGCGCTGGTAACCAAAGTCGTTCCGTCTGGTGCAGACTTGCCCGGTACGGCAACTCGATTGTGCAGATACGGTAAATGAGTTTTTGATCGAAATCGCATCCAGACGGACCGATCGGCAAATGACAGGCTTCCTGATGGAACACATATCGCCTCTGGCGGCCCCCCCTTTGCGCCGCCACTGACCGTCATAGCGTGATTGCCTTGTGTGGTCTTGCGCGTTTAGCTTGCACGCACTGTATTGCCCCCCCTCGCTTAACGTGACGAGATATTATGGGAACGGGTGCCGTTTCATTACTCGAACGCGCGCCGCCGGGACGCCCATACATGTCTAGTGCTGTGCGGTCGCTGTGTGGCACTAACCTCGCTGAAGGCACCACTGTCACCCACGGGGGGACTTACCGTTAACGCAAGACTAGGTTCGTGCGGACGAGGCACCCGCGTCTTCACAGGATCGCCCATCCGGAATTTGGAACTCAAGTTGACGCGGTCCTTGACAAGCAGGGGTTCCGTGACGTATTGTTTGTCCTTCTTTTCGTTTCCGTATCCGTCGACGTGCACCTCGGACACCCTGAAGGGAGGGGGGGGAACGTTGTTTATTATCGACGTGTGGGTGCACCTAGATAATGACGGTAGGTTGACATACGTACCCTCCACCCCCCCACCATTTGTTATCAGATCAGAAGATACATGCATCGTGTTTTCTTGCCGTAAACTATCCGGTGTGTTCATATGAATCATGAATCATGATGTGGCCGCGACTAGACCCAAGACGGTTTCTGTCATGGGAAATATGACCGTGGTGACAAGACGTTCATCCTAGCATATCGACCAGGATAAGCTCGAGATCTCCATCGAGCATTGTTCTCATAGGTGGAGAACATCGTGTAGGCCGAGGAGCAAGGGTTCAAGAGGGACATAAATATGTATGCCAGGAGCACCTTCGTCCATGCAGACGGGAATTCCAACTTCGGGAACTATTGCTCGCCCGAGACGGATCAGAAAACGTGGATGCTCATGTGGGCTGTGGATGATGCTTGCTGCGGTCGTGCAAATATTTGAGATGCTCAACACCCATGGGGATCCCGGCGTGAGGGAAGGATAGCAATGATCCGTCGAGCAACTTTCATGAAAGCCGTTCTCCTTTCTTATTTTTTTTTTCTACATCGACATTAATCCCGGTCGGCGGATCGGATACAAGTGAAACACGCTCTCTCATGTCTCGACCGCTCGCTATCGGCTGAAAACGGACGGTATTAAAAATATGCGAGTTTTCATTTTTCAGAAATAACATCAAGTGACCGACTGGAAAACCAACAACGATCAGCTTTTCAGAAGGCGTTTTCGGGACGCTGAGAGGGCGAGAGAGTTGGAGCGCACGGTCCGGAATTTCTCTACGTACGGAAGACTGTGTGCACCATCAAAGCGTGGCGCGTCGGATGGAAGTATATAAATTGCATGGGTTATCGGATGTCAATCGCCAGGGGCACCTGCGGGAGTAATTCCACTCGAAGTGAGCTGAGACAGGGGGACTCTACATAGAAGTAAGTGCGTGTGTAGTCCGGACCCAAACGCGGGCGGGGAAACAACATATTTCGTGTCTGAGCGGCCGGGCGTTCTTGCCATTTTCTGATGTGGCAGAAGTACGCACGATCCAACCGTGCGGGATATGTCAGACTGCTAAAGCAGTCCACTCTATACCGGGGGAAATTGAATCGGCTAAGTGCCGCACCTCCAGTGCGGCGACCCAGTAGAAAGCAGACCAAGATGACCTACGATGGATGTGTAGTTCGCCACGAAGAGCGATATGAATGCTGTGGGCTACGTCAAACTGTCCAGCGCGTCCCGAGCTGATCGTTCTGGACTGGCTTCTGGCGCCTACTGGTGTGTGGGCAACTCAGCATGGAGATCTCGATATGATGGAGCGCGCACCATGGTTCATTTTTACGCGGCGCTTAGTTCTCGTGACGTGCATGCGGCGAATGGAGATTTCGCCAGTCCCCATCGCATGCGAGAGCTACGGGCGTCGACCATCACGAAGCATAAGGACAAATGAGCGCCAAGGTCCCTGGTCAGAACTAGCGGTAACTCGGCAAGGGGAAGGGGGGCGAATGTACAGCCTATTGCACTGCTGAGGAACCATCCCTGTGCTGCTCGCGGCCAAACAGAACGTGTCACATGTGTGGACTCAGATCAGAGGAAGAAACCTTCGGTACCAGGACGGAATGCCGTTAATAGTTTGAGAGCAATCTGAGTAATACGTACATGACACGACCCGCTAAGACCGGTCGACCCTAGAAAGATGGGACAAATTTGGACCCTTTGCATCGTAAAAGATCACCATGGGAAGGGTTCAACGTTGACTGAGCGCAAGAGCCAAAGTTGGTCACAAAGAGACACGCGGTAGAGGCTCGCTTTCTTTGTTGGTAGACGAAACGAAACCTTGTTCGTGCAATGCAGTAATCGATCCGACGGTGGCATCGGACTGAGATGGTCGATCTCTTGAAAGCTCTAGAACAGACGGTCTTGTTCGACGTGCGGCGTAGAAGGGAAGCCGAAGTGGATTACATTACTCGTGACATTTGCCTGGCAGACAAGCACAGAGAAGACCATACAGGCGAAACATGCTGCTAGTGCCTGGAACGTCGCCCGACGACCGCGGCCAGAACGTCCCCGTTTGAGCGCAACTCCGACACGGTCACAAAAGGCATGGCGTTGTATCCTCATCGTACTTGGGTTGGACGTGTTGGATGAGTAAGAGTGACGCAAAAACATGGCGCTGATCTATCGTCATTCACAAATGTCAGTAAACTGAGCCAGTAATCGGTTCAAGTCGAACGCGTTGCCGACGCGTGAGGTCGACGAAAACCCTTCGACAGAGTGCTGGTGGCGCTATTCGACTGCCTAGTCGGAACAAGAGAGAACGAGTTATGGGTTGATTACGACACTAGATGACATTCGGCGGGTGAACGATTTAAACAAACGTTCGTTTCGCGTGGTCATATGATGAAAAAAACATACCATGGGTGAGATGGAAGAGGAGATGAGATAATGGCTGTCCCTGTCGTCGTGGCAGATTAGCTGCCAATGCCGCCGTATGAGCACGCCATCCACAAACAGGTTACATTGCAGCAGCCTCGTGGACTCGCGTTGCCGTTAACCGGTTGCGGAGTCCCAAGGCATGACCTCGCCACACGAATTCTTCTCTCAGACCTTGACCTCCATTCGGAATCGCTGCTCAAGCGATCTGGATCTTGTGTTTTGGACGGGTACTTCGGAAGAAAACAAGGCTCAGGAACAAAGCGCCATACTAATTTAGCGCATCCTCCAGGTGTGGCCAATCCTGTCGATGGGCCACTGCACGACATCCCACCATTTCAATCACAACAGCATGGCTCTGCGCAGCTGTCGGCACAGCGTCCGTCGCATGCACGTTCGGGATCGCATAGTGTCATCGGTTGTTTTACAATTCAGGGTTAAAGTTTCAGGTTATACTTGTATGTGTTCGCTTTGGATCTGACCAGCTCAGAGCATATGGGGCACGTCAGCATGGCTGACAATCTTATCTCCAAGGTATACCCGGCGAACTACCGTGATGCGAGCAACGCGGTGTCCTTGGGTCTTCTTCGCGTGTAATATGTGTCGTGATGCTCAAGGTACTAGCGACCACGTCGGTGGGCGTCGTCTATTCCATTAATAGTGGCTTTTTACGCCGGCCTTCCTATGGAACGTTCAGGCATCGGACATCGCTGATATCACACCCTCCCACTCCGGTTTTGCATAAGAAGGGCTGATCGAGGTGCATTTCTCCTCCCCCAGAGTAACGCCTCCTCAGCAAGCCTGAGTTGTACAGTTTTCCCTCTTTCCTCTCCTCTTTTAATTCGTAATGATCGATACTCTCCCCTCCCAATTCTGTCTTCAAGATCTCTCTGCCATTACTGGACGTGTATGTGAGCTACGAGTGAACCGCCAACAAGCAGAAGCCGACCGCGTCGCTCGCGTTTGGTTCAATAGGTATGTCATGCCTCGCTCTCTGCTCGTGAACTCAGCCAACGTCGTGTGTAGCATTGGTTTGTACGATGACCGGAAACGATCCAAGTTTATAAACTATGGAAAATTCGACCTGTTTGCTGCTCTCAGCTTCCCGGATGCCGATTTAAAGCATCTCACAACTTGTCTCATATTCTTCTTCTGGGCCTTCTCCGTGCGTTCATCGCCGGCTCTCGTCCTCTTCCATACTGATAAGTCCGAATCAGACCGATGATTTGTCGGACGAGGGTGACCTGCAGTCCAAACCCGAGGCTGTCGACGCCGGGCATTACATTTCCAGGGGCGTTATCGCTGATCCAGACCGTCCCCGCCCAGAATATCCCTACGCCGCCATGCTATACGAGTGGGTATCCACCGTGCCATTGTGATTCCATCACGTAACTCACAGGATGTCTTTTAGCCTTCTCTCCCGCTTTCGTGAAACATCTACCCCAGGCGCATACAAACGGTATCCGTTTATCTCCGAGAAGTGCCTCACAACCGCTAAACTTATCGCACAGCTTTATTCATGCCTTTGAAGCGTGGAGCGATTCACAAGTGACGCAGTCGTGGAATCGATCACAAGACCGTATACCGTCTGTCGAAGAATTTGTTTTGATGCGGCGTGCTACTATCGGCGGTGCCATGGTCGAAGGTTCGCATACTAATTGCCCATCCAGCTGGCAATCCGTGGATTGACATGACTTCCATAGCAATGATTGAATACTCGCTCGACCTGGACCTCCCAGACGAAGTCTTCGAGAACCCCATCATCAAAGGAATATCCGACGCGACTACTGACCTTATGACGTGGCCTAATGTTGGTGTTATATTCTCCGTTCGATGCGGCGGTCGCTGAATTCTCTTCTGAAACAGGATCTTTGCTCCTTTAATGTGAGATCTTGTAGGCGGGACGTTTGATTCACGTACTGATGTGACGTGCCATTCTCACAGAAAGAACAATCGGACGGCGATTACCAAAACTTAGTGTTTTGTATCATGCACGAGCGCAACGTCGGACTACAAGCTGCCATCGACATCTTGACGGAGATGCTCTCACAACGCGTCGAGGATTATATTGAATTGAAGAGCCAGCTGCCGTCATTTGGCCCCGACGTGGACGGGGAGTTGGCAAGGTACTTGCACGCCCTTGAGAACTTCGTTCAGGGGACGGTGTTGTGGTATTATCTTAGTCCAAGTAAGGCGTTTCCGGCGGTCTCACATTTCGTTTGCGACGCTAACGCTCACAAGGATACTTCCGCGGTGTCGATGTCACGAACCGGGCAAACCTGGTCGTTCCGTTGTTCGAACATGGGGCCTTCTAACGTCGGCAGTTCGCAAGGTTATCATCATCTTTTTGAAAGTAATTCACACACTTTTCTATATTCTTCTTTCTTGTGTATTTTGTAACGTACAGCCGCTTTTATTATAACACAACCACGATCGTTAGGATCAAATTTTTACCTAGTCTTGTTATCTGTTGTAATCACGCCACGTAGCGCATAGCAGGCATAGCCTGCACTCGTGTAATGGGATGACAGTATGATGATGGTGGCCGTTCTCATCTCCCATGGACTGATGCGACAGCCTGAGAAGGATAAGCGGTGGCCGGGTGGCTCCGACGTCAGACGAGACCTTCTTCATTTTCATGTGCCATGTCCGCGTCGTCGAGAATCCCGTTGGCTTGGCGATGGGAGAGTGTCACTGAACGCCGCTCTGCTGCGAGACATGGACCTCGTCCTGCTTCCTTCCATTCGTCTGGCTTTTGATCCGAAACAGATCATGTTTTATTTCGATGCTGGTTTTTGGGGTCCTTCTTTGATGGTGGTCGTCAAACATGGACAAACACACAAGGTTGCGTACGTGACATTAATTGATGGTTCGCTGGGTGTGCACTCAGTTTGTTCTTCTATTCTCTGGTTTGAATTGCTGGCTGTGTGCGTGGGTACACACGTCGTGGGAGGTTACTCGACCCCATGTTGGCCCCCGGGCTCTCAAACCTGTGCGGGTCACGCGCCTGCCCCATCGCCGTAAGTTGATCACTCGAACACGCATCATTAAACCTACCTTTGTACGGTTCACGTACACTTAATGATATAACAGGTACTACAGATCCAAGTCGCAACACGTGTTGAACGCACAACTTCCTTTTTTTTTTCACTTCCGCCTCGCTGATTCGCACTCGCGGCAACGTGCCCGGAGGTGCTGCTGCCAGCTCCCGCGCGAAACGGATCGTAGCGGGTCCAACACACAGCACACCGCGTCGGATCGTTCACTGTCGTCTTGTCGTGCGTTCGCCTGTGCTGATAGCGACCACCTACCTACCCACGTCGCCGCGACATCGGAAGCAGATGGCTGACATTCGCCTACGTAATCGAAGAACCCACTGGCAGGCCTCGCATGTGTCGATACTAGGGCGTTATTCGCTGCCCAACCCCGCTTATCAGCCGCGCTCCCGATGGTGAGGCAACCTTTTTTTTTTCCTCGTTCACTGAGGTTCTTTTTGGGAAGTCGCTTTGCCGCAGCGCGGTTTAAGCTCCCGACGTGGTCGACCGAACTCGCCCTCGGGGCGTGCTCGAGAGGATGACGTTGGGAAAAAAAAAAGCCATGTGGAACAGAGTTCGTTGCCCTTCCCTCGTTCGTTATCAAGGCTCGATTTGGCGCGGAAGAGGTCCAGGTCTCTTGATCCGACTCCGCATGGGGGCCTCTCTTTTGAGCCCGTGGCGTGCCGCCTAATGTTGGTAGGTTCGTTCTCAGCGGTGAGATCTCGGTCAGAGTGCGCCCCTACGGATCCTGGGCGAGTGAGTACGGAGAGAGTGATCACGTCGATGGGTCTTTAATGAAAAAATATAGGTCATCACGGCGACCCTTGACGAGGGGGGAGGCATTACAGTAATCATTGGGAGGGTAAATGCCAATTCAGGATAAAACGTGACGGACGAGGCAGACAACGTGTTTTGGAGTTGTGGTGAGTTTTCCAATTGAATAATCGCTTAGCGGAGGTGTGTCGTCCACGCCAAGGTTTGATCCCCCCGGTGCTGAAAAAAGGGGGGATCAACGAAGGAACGAATGAGGACAAGATCATGGGCGTTGCGAAGCCGCAAGGGGAAGCGTGGTATCTTACAAGGCAAGTAGGTCGCTGGTTCGCG